>JARHVA010000483.1:4952500-5022500 GCA_037957365.1 Torreya grandis
GGGTTTATTATTAAACTTATGAAAAGTGTTTGAGATATTTATTTTATAGGTACTATTTTTTTAACCCAAACTTAAGATGAAATATTTTGAGGCAAATTAATGGAGAGGAAAAAATACAATTTACATTTAAAAACTTAGGATTGTTGAAATTTAAAATATTATCCTCGATTTATGTAACCTTTAGGTTTGGAATTTATCTATAGACACACTCATCAAAACTATCTAATATATAATATCCTTATTATACATTGTACTTCTTAAAGGTTGGGAGATGTAAGTTTAAAAATATAAACTTCAAGCCTTTGAGATTTGACAAGCATACAAATTCTAAAATTAGGATACACCCTACATATTGGGATAGTGATAACATGGGTATCTTAGGAGGGATGGTATCCATAATAACCTTTAGAAGATGGGGGGTGGGTCGGGAGGGGATAATTCATATATTGAGGCATTTCCATTTACATAATCATAAAAAATGTATTACTAAGAATATTTAAGAATTTTAAAGCATTAATTTCAGCATTAATTTTATTGTGCCTAAATTTTACCCATTTCATTGCATGGGTATGAAAAATATTATATGTATTAGGCCAAAACATGTAATTATGACAATCATTTATTGAATTATAAAATAGAAACTATTTATATCCATTATAACTATGACTTATTTTTAAATGAGATTAAATACAAAATGAGGTCTAAAAATTAGATTAAATGCATACATCTAAAACCCAAAGAAGAAGGATAAAAGACTAAGGTAAACCTAAGTATCTACCATGTTCAATACAATTATTTGGTTCACTAATATGCGAAGCTATGCAAGAATATTTTTTTAACTATTTATATTATACAATATATAACAATAACACATGAATTTAAATACTACATCAGAATGTGATTAAATAATTGTAATTTAATATTTACAAAAAAAAAATGAGGACTAGGATAATTAGCTTGTTTAGGTCTATGAAGGTCTAAAATAATGTGAAAATGATAGGAAGGGATACAAATTTATTGATCGTTACTCATATCAGGAAACTAAATTTCTGGATATACCTAGATGAGTATATTAACTTGTGGACACCTACATCAAACATATTTTAGCACAAAAGGTTGAATATTATTATAACCCACTGTTATATGTGATATAAGGTGCTCAATATATATGTATAATCCTAAATATTGTCTCCCTGACATAGAAACCTTATTTCAAATGTTGATATTAGGATAACTAATAAAAATGGAGAAGATTAGTGGGTTGAGATGATCCCAACAAATCTGTAATGAATGGTTGAATGATTCTTATGTATATAATAATTTGATTATTGAAATAAAATTGCATAGTTATTCAATTTAAGTGATTATGTACAATTTTAATCCACTAGTATGGATGCAACCTATAATTTATAATTCAACTCTTAAAAATGGAAAATATGACTTGGCTTAGGTGCTTTAGACTTGGCTAGGCCCTAATCCTTGTGACTATTTTATTATTTGGGATATTTAGGGTAGTCCTTCTCAATGTAAAAATATGTATAAATGTCTTCCTTATCAATGTTATATAGATTATAGATATGGAATAGGCTTATATTTATTGTGTATAAACAAATCAATATTTGGGTAAATTCTTATGCCACCGACATGTGGAATGTGTAGGTTGTCCCATACATATGATTTGAATTTTAAAAATTGAAATTTATTGGTACATAAATGATTATGATGGATATGAATATTTTTATAAATCTAAAGTCATCTGATTATTTCTAGAGGCATTAATAAAATAATAATAGTGATATGATGATTAGGAGATAAACTAAGTATTATAATAATTAAATTAGGAATAGACTCAATAATTTTTGTTTTTGAATGATGGAAAGCTAAGAATATCATACCTATAGAAGGAAATTGGATAAGATATGAAGGTGTGGAAGATCCATGTGTGTACATACAATTCATGTGAGGTAAGGATAGGTCAAGACTAGCATTTCCAAGTGTCTAATACTATATTTTAGTGTCTACAGATTTAATATAGTATTAGACACTAAAATATAGTATTAGACACATGGTGTTTGTGCAAGGGGATAACATATGTGGATATGGTATAGGTTTTAGGATCTATGAAGAATAAACCTTAAGACTATCAGCCATGATTACATGGTCATACCTATGAAACATAAACTAAAATAAGCATGTATATTTTAAGGTATAATGAATACTAACATAATAATCTCAAATTTTTGGAAGGACCAAAATTGATCCTCACATAAATAATACAATACAATGGATCTCACCAAAAAAGGCACCTTCACCCTTGCCCTTCAGCTTCTTACGTAGATTATTAATAAAGATATTTAGGATATGAATAAATCATCTTTAAGGATATTAGTTCAAAATATAAAAAACCTATTTTTGATGATAACAATTAAAGATATGATTATTTATAGGTTTTTTTAAATAATCCATAGTAAATGATTTATGGATAATGTTGTGCACATGTGTTGTGCATTATCCATAAGGGATATAATTACAAGTGAAAATTAGAAAATATAATAGTTGATGTCATAATATACACTAACAAAATATTTATGGAATCCTTTGTATGCTTATGTAAATTGACATTTATGTATAGGTTATGATGGCTATCATATTGAAACTTGCACACCTTCAAATTAATTTTATTGATATTTATTAGCCTTAGGAATAATGGAAGAATTACATCATGAATTCAGAGTTTCACATAACATAAGAAATATATTATATCAGATCAATATTTACAAGAATGTGATAGAGTATAAATCTTCACGGAGTGGTTACAGTTTTCAACTAACCCATGAACCAACTCTTATTAACATAACAAAGAAAACTAATAAGAATATTGAAAAATAATTTTGGACCATTAAAAGATAATCCAACAAACTCCCCCTTCATCCAAGGGGGTATAGTAGATGAATGAACTAGAGAAATTACTCTAAAGTCATCAAAGGATCTCTATCACAATTGAAAGTAGGGTATTTTACTTTTGGCATTGACCAAAAACTATGCCACTCCATAAATAATCCCACCCCTGTGAGTTATGGTAAAAAATGGTTGATGAACATGATCAAGTCCTAATCATCCTTGATGATCAATGCATTTTACTATCTAGAACATGATCTAGCATGTCCAACTACATCAACCCACATAAGGTCCCATACAAGAACCTATCCAAGTGACAAACCTTGTACTCTATATAGAACATCTTCTCATGCCCAACAAACATTGATGACCTTTGCTCAACACTACTAGTACTAGCAACCCCTATCAAATCATACTATCACTGATAACTAATCAAAGTCCAACTAATGCCTAAATCTTCTCCTCCTATCAGGTGAGAGGTGAGAAGATATGCATTGAGAGAAACAAAAATAACTAACTCTATCTGCCCCATGTCATGAATATTAGATATAAATCCAAGAATGGAACTGAAAGCAAAAATGCAAGCCAAAATTTGCCATTCAAGCATTGAACATGTACTCTAAGTGAATGGCTAACTGAAGAGGTAATTATCCTCTAGGTTCTAATGAATCCTCCAACCTCTAATAAAAGGCCCATAGTTTGTCAATCAAGAAGATCTTGAGGGGCCTATAAAGGATGGTGGCTTCATTGAAAACACAAGCAAGAAGTTACAATGTAGAAATTCTCATTTTAAAGGTGTTGAATTTGATAAAAAAATATACATTTATACATTAGTTTCATTATATTTATTGAAAAAATGATATAATGACACTTCAAATTAAACATTTTACCATTCTGTTGTGTCTAAAATGTTTGAAAACCTATATTTTGAGTAGTCACATGACCACCTTTGCACAAAATAAAAATTAATCAAAAAAATTGTTGCAATATAATTCTCACATTAATGAATGAGACAAAATCAAATGTTTTTATGACTTGAACTCATGACCTCAAAATACACTCTAGGATTTTAAAAAACTAAATTTTCCAACCTCTCTATGTACAAACGTTGAAATATAAAATTTCAAAGGCTCATTTGTTATACAAGTATATGCAACTTGTGGAAATGGTCACCTATGAAAAATTTTAAATCATGAGACTTGAATCTATAGCTTATTTCAATTGTAACACCTTGATTAGAAAACCTAAGACTAAATCATCTACACACATATATAAAACATGATGTCACACAACTTTATATATTCTTCTTTTTACTATATGACCAAATTAATTTTACACCAAAAATGTTTTTATTTGTTGTAAATTATATGCTTTTCCTTTTTATTGGGACCCATGCTAATATAGTAACAAGAAATATTAGGTAAAAAAAATGGATATTCTACATACTATGCATTGGTGAATATTCAAAATCCAATTTAAACCATATATCACTAATTCCATCATCGATTCCATCTCTTCAGGTCATCACCATACAAAGGGTCAGGAATAATCACAAAATAAAAAACAAATACATAACCATGATTTTTGTTAAAATATTCTTCCTTACATTCATTTGAAATTATTTTTCTAGAGATCAATCACTTTAAAAAAATAGTGGTTGTATGGAAATGCTTCAATAAAATCTCTATTCTACATTTTGAAAGCATAAAATTTTTTACCAACCATAGTTTTTTGCCTTCAAGGGGTAGTTCACTATAATATATAGGTGAATTTATAATGTATATGGGAAATTAATTAAATCCACAAATTGTTTATCATCCCTTGTTCTTCACTTTCTTTTTTGATGTCATTGTGGTTCATGACTCCCTGGCTTAAAATCACAATCTCTCTCTCTCTCTCTCTCTCTCTCTCTCTCTCTCTCTCTCTCTCTCTCTCTCTCTCTCTCTCTCTCTCTCTCTCTCTCTCTCTCTCTCTCTCTCTCTCTCTCTCTCTCTCTCTCTCTCTCTCTCTCTCTCTCTCTCTCTAGTCAAAATCAGGGCCACCCATCATACTTCTACTCCATATGGGTAGGCTTTAAATGCTACACAGTTGCACCATACTTTATGTTTCGAGTATTTATGCTACACCACAAAGATCTCTGGATGGATTTTTTAGATCCTCAATGCTATCCAACTTATTATGGCACTATATAACTACATGTATTGTATTTCATTATTATTTTCTTTCTCTCTGATACAAGTGTCTTTAATTTTTCATAACTACACCCAAACTCTTTGAATTTATTCTATCAATTTTTTCTATCCTCCTCCATAATAAATAAATTTTCTTGTGGCTCTGATACCACTGTTGGCCTTAGGAATAATGAATGAATTACATCATGAATTCAATGTTTCACATAACATAAGAAATATATTTCTCAAAACACAATGGGTGAAATATATTACCAGAATTACTTTAAATTATTTTACTATTCTCTCTTTATAACAATAATTCATTATCATTAATGAGATGATATTAATGTTTTCAAAGCAATTAGGAGTAATCAGTCTTCTTAGGTTACATTTATGGATATTATTCATGGGTATTTTTTATCTTATATGATTAAAAAAAGTAAAGAAAAAATCATGATAATAAAATATCAATATAAATGGGCAAGAGCAGCATAACAAAGGAAAATTTGAACAACAGTGATGGGTGGGAGTTAGGGGATCCATGTACAGATGCTCTCACTCTACCATCAAAAGATCTAGATGTAGAGACTCTAGGGAAAGTACCCATCTTGGTTGAAGATTCAAAGAATCAGAAGCCAATAGACAAGGAGCCCATTTGGGGCCCACTAGAAAATTATTCCCCAACCCAATATTGGTAAATAGTAAGTCTCATGGGTAAACCTAGTCAAGATAGATTAGCACCACTTTATTCCATCTAAATATATTCTAATGCCCACATGGGATTGTAATGAGGTAAGTTTAGAGGTCCTAAATGATATTATTGATAATATTGGCACCTCTCTTTCAAATTCCATTATAGCCAAGTTCAATTAATTTTTCCCTAACATTAACTCCTTTCAAAAATGGGCTAATCTCAAATGGAAACCCAAAGGTTAGATGGACATTATTGCTATGACTTAAAATTTATTCTTGATTAATTTCTCCCTTTTTGAATACACTCTTAAGACTTTGATGGGTGGCCCATGGTTTATGGGTAAATCTATAGTCTATCTTCACAAATGGAAGGTAGGTCTTATTCTTAATTGCTCTATCTCTGAAGGTATTCTAGTCTGGATCAACCTTCTAAAACTTCCACTAGAATTTTGGGCCCTAGAAGTTATTTTCAACATAACAAGCACGCTAGGTCAATCCATTTCCATTAACATGATAACTGATTTTAGAAGGTGCCTACTGGTGGCTAAGGTTTGTGTCTTCATTCCCACTAACAAACATTTGATCTATTCCATCATTCTCAAATCTAAGTATGGCTCCTAGACCTCTAAAATAATTTTTTATATGTACTTGGATATTTTTTAGACCTATAACATACTCAACCACTCTTCTAAAACCTATCCCTATGACAAAAAGCCTTTGTTTCCCCCCTCCTCATCTTGGGTTAAGAAATCCCCTCCTCATCCTCCTTCTTCCCCTTCCATCAACCCATGCCTTTCTCTCTACCCTCCCTCTTTCCCCCTTTCCTCCCATTCATAGGGTCTCTTCCCCCTCTCATCCTCCCTTCCTTCTATTAATCCATCTCTTCTTCCTTTATCCCCCTCTTCCTCCTCCCCTTCTTCCCACCTCCCCCCCCATTTCCCCTCTAAACCCTCATCACCCCTTCCTCCTATTTCCCCCCCTTATTCCCCTCCTTCCTCTCCACCCATATCCCCTACCACCAAAGGGAAGTCACCACAAGGCCTCTCTATGCTTAAGATTTGGATCCCTCCTCATACTCCTCAGTATCCATCCCCTCCCTCACTCTCCCCTTTTTTTCCCTATCCCACTTCCTCTTTATAGGAAATTTTTCTCAAAGCCATGCTTTATTTTTTAGTGGTCTCCCTTCCCTCTTATTACTCTTCTTAGGTCCCTCCCTCCCCCATTTCCTCTTATCCCCTACTTTGTGTTTTTTCTTTGCTTAGTAAAGACCTAGTCCTTTAAGATGTCCATGCCCCTCCTCCTCAGGTTTCTAGTTATTAACCTCAATGCCTCAATTTATTAGAAGGTAAAAGATCCATATTTTACTTGAGGGAAAGGGATATATGTTCCTAGATGAAGAAAAATGCATTAATATGCATGATAAGAGGGGTAAGAAGAAAGCAGAAGTTGGGAGCAAACATAAAACAAAAGGTAGACCCACCTCCCAAAACTCTCATTAGGAAGAGATAGACAAATAGGTGGTTAATGGCATGTAGATGACCCTTTTTCACTATCCTAATAGTAATAAATGAAATTTCTCTCCTAGAATATAAAGGGTTTAAATAACCTTGCTAAACAAAGACTAGCTAGAAATCTCATTTTAAAACATAAACTAGATATCCTCTTATTGAAAGAAACCAATATGTCTATTAATAAACTTTTAAAGATCAAGTCAAAGGTTTAAGAAAATTCATTTTGTAGTTTTAACAATGCTAGAGGAGTGTCAGGGGGTCTGGCAATTTTCTAGGACCCTGTTGTCCTGAAGGGAGTTCATCTTCTCAACAAGGATAGCCATATTTCCATTATTTTTACTGATGTGTGGGAAAATATTTCTGAAATTATCACAAATTTCTATGCCTTGAATTCAAAAACTTATAGGAATAATTTATGGGATAACTTGATTGATATTAATAAATAATTTAATAGCTCAAATTGAATGGTTGTAGGAGACTTAAACTCTCCTCTATTCTTGGGGGGAAAAAAGTGGGGATCCTTTTTGACCATGCTAGTATGGTGGACCTACATGATTTTATTTTGAGTGGTAATATTCATGATGTTGAACTCAAAGGTAACCAATTCACTTGGTGAAATAGAAGGTTTGGTGACAACCATATACAAGTAAGACTAGACAGGTTCTTAATTCCTCTTAAGTAGATACATTCTTTTTCCTCTCTTCTCTCAACTCTCCTGATGATTGGATATGACCATAATCCCCTTCTATTACAAATTGATAGAGTCTCTAAAACTAATGCCATTCCTTTTAGTTTTGAAAAAAATATGGCTTTCCATTCACACTCTAGAAGACCATATTAAGGAGTGGTGGAGTATCACCATCCAAAGATCGACCATGTTCATCTTGGCAATGAAATTGAGACATTTAAAAACATTCTTAAAATATGGAATAAGAATGTGTTTGGGAATATATTTATCTAAAAAACTTTATTGAAGAAGAAATTCACAAGGTTAAATTAGAAATTTTGGATGTGGTTTACTCTACTGAACTCCACATGAAGGAAAAGGAACTCCTCAATAGATTTCACAATCTAGAGGCCAAAGAAGAAATGTATTGGTGACAAAGATCTAGAAAGTTGTGGCTTAAAGAAGGAGATAGAAACACTAAATTTTTCCACACCTTTGCATCTAGAAACTAGAAAAGAAATCCCATTACAAAGATCCAAGGTGAAGATGGAACTTGGTTCATGAAGGAGGATGAAATGACTCAATATTTGGTGAATTTTTTTAAATATCTACTTTTCTATCTTCATCTCAATATTATATCCTTGAGGATCAAATGGTCAATCTATTTATCAGGGTTCTCTCATAAGAAGATAATGATTTTATACTCAAACCCCCCTCAGAAGAAGAGATTAGGGCTATCATATTATCTCTAGAAGGGGATAAGGCCCCTAGACCTGATGGCTTCCCTCCTTTCTTCTTCCAAGTATTTTGGGACACTATTAGCCATGACATATATTTGGTAGTTATCAAAAAATTTCAAAATGGGATCCATGCTTTAGGACTTCAACAACACTTTTATTGTCCCCATCCCTAAGAAATAAGGTGCATCTAAGGCATTACACTTTAGATCCATTAGCTTGGGTTCTACTTTCTATAAAATTTGTCCCAAACGAATTTCCCTAAAAAGTTAGCTTGTTCTTGATAAAATAATATCAAAGTAGTAAGGTGATTTTTTCTTTGGTATATAGATATCTAACGAGATCATTGTGGTTCATGAAACCATCCACTCAGTTTCTCATTCAGATCGACAAGGCATGTTCATAAAACTTGACATGAACAAAGCCTATGATTCTAGTTTATTTCATGTCCACTTTTTCCATTGTAGACAAGGTGGAGAGTATCTAGAAAACCTTCCTTTAGAGAGGTTTATAAGACAAATTTATATTTCTACTCATTTCCTAGGACCATGCCTATTACCCAATATCCTTAGGAGGCCTGGGATTGAGAAGGGTTTCAACCATGAACTAATATCTTCTATCAAAGCAAGGTTGGAGAGTGGTCATGGAGGAAAACTAATGGACATATCTCTCCTCAAGGGAAGGCTCCCACTTTTTAGTGGATCCAGGCCCTGCTAACAATTTTACTTTCTAGAAAGCTCTACATGTGGGTAAGAACCTTCTTAACAAAGGGATAAAATGGAGTGTTGGAAGAGGTACTACGGTGGATTTGTAGAGCTATCCATGGACCTCAACCCCTTTATAATCCATTCTCCAAGATCCAAAATTGATAGCTTTCTTCAAGGATAACTATAGGCTCAAAGTAATGGATTATTGGGAAATTAGAAATGGGAGAAAGTGTTAATAACTTTAGCCAAACCTAGTTTAGACCAGCAAAAAACCCATATCCTTCAAACTCTAAATGAATCCATTCAACATATTCATATCAGTCAAGCTCTTAGAGAATATAAACTTGTCTAGAAACATAATTCCAATGGGATTTACTCAGTGAAATCAAGATTCTTATCTTTATGAAATTCGGATGAGGAGGATTTTAATTGGAAATCTATCTGGATAAAAAACCTCATCCTGAAAATCAATGTCTTTTACTGGTTGGTAGCTCAAAACAAGATATTAAAAATAGACAATCTAATCAAAAGAGGTTTAACCATCCCTAATAGATGCTCTCTTTATAAATAGGTAGCAAAAATAGTGGAACATCTCTTTCTTTTTTGCCTATTTAGGTTGACTATTTTTCAATAATTTTTTAGCAATTCCTACATGTCATGGGTTTTTCTATGTTATATCCTAGACTTAATTACCCAATGGAAACCCCCTTGGGAAGAGCTACCATTAATTCACCAGTGGAATTTGGCCCTACCCCATATATTCTAGGGTATCTGGAAAGTCAAGAATGCTTGCATATTTGAGTGTCATCAACCTCATCTTGAGTTTAATTTCAAAAGGATCAAGGCTTTTATGTAGGAAAATTGGTCAATCTCTGCCCACACCTTTAATCAGCTAATATCCCCATTTTCTTCCTCAATTTTGAAATAACTTAATTTGGTCATTCTAGGTAAAGCCCAGGAAAAGGGGTGGATAGATCTCTCATCAAATGGTCTCCCCCCATTCCTTAGTGGCTTAAATTAAATTTTGATGGAGCAGTAAAGGGGAACCTTGGTCTAGCTAGGGTGGGTGGTTTAATCAGGGATTCTTTAGGAAACATCAAGGCAGCCTATGTAGGGCCCCTTGGAATTTAAACTAATCATGTTGCAAAAGCTTTGATAGCCTTATGGTGCATTGAAGAGGTGGTCAAACTAGGTTCTTAATTTATTCTTATAAAAGACAACTTAATGAACATATTAATTATTTTAAGGGTCTATCCCCTTCTTCCTAAAATATTTCTAGAATCATTAGTGATGCCAAATCCTTACTCAACCATTTCAAAGGAGTTATTACCAAACATGTTTATAGAGAGGGAAATAAGGGATCTGATTGCCTTACAAATATAGGGGTCCTTAGAAGTGATTACGTCACTTGGCATGATAGTGAATTTCTAGATGACATCATCTGAATAGTTGAGAAGGAAAAGGGAATTGCCATTTATAGTCATGATGATTAATTTTTTTAAGTTTAGATTATGGGTTAAGCATATGGCTTTCCACACGTGCAAATCCATCTTTTCCAAGGAATGGTATGAGAGTCAGTCATCATGACCTTATACCTATCTTATGACTGATTATTGATCCCCCTACTTTTATTCTCCTATATCACCAAGTGATTTTTAGAACACCTATAAAGATAACAATAAAGTGGAAGTGAATATAGGTAGAGATAGAGATCACTTGAAGCCAATTTCCTATTTTGACATAAAGAAAAATGATCATGTCTGGTATAAAATGGTTAAATGGGGGCTAGCCCCATTCATAAAACATCTAATGGGGCATGATACATCACTTCCATGGTATTTTTATTGTGGTTGGAACAACTATGAGGTGAAATGTATGGGCTAAAGATTCAAATTATAGAGGAGCTAATTGGGGAGACAATAGGAATAGAATGCCATGAAGTAAAGGCATTTAAAGATAAGCATCATAAAGAGGACCTCATGCAGACTTTTTAGGAAAGAGAAGGAAAAATATAGGCCTAAACCATTATCCAATAAAGGTTACATGCACGCTAATTTTCCAAGGAAATTGTTGGAGGTATGTCTCTACATAATGCGGTATATCACTTTGGAAGGTAAACACACCATTATCTATTTGCATCATTTAATACTTTTAAACCATTTTAAGGGTCATATTATTAGTATCCATTTCTTTCTACTACAAAATTTAGAGGTTTCTATTTTAAATTTCAAGAAAAACCCTATCATGGATCTTATCCACTAGGGCCTCATTTTCCTATTGATCAAAAGGGGGGAATTGATCTAGTCTAAGACCATTTTAGAGGATATTTATATTAACAATGATAAGTATGAGTTAGAGGTGGAGGGTGATCAACCCTCAGATACTGAAGAGGAGAATTAAGGGAAATAATGGGGGCTTTTGGCACCTGTGCACAAAAAAATCATAAATTTGAATTAGGAAGCCCCTCTTTCACTTCTAAAGGTAAAGTAGTTCTAGGTAATGATGGAAACAAGGGTGTTGAAGATTAATTATAGAAAATCCATACCAAAATCATAATTAAAAATCTTCTTTATGGATAAATCTTGGAGGAATTCAAGAGGTTAAGTAACTTTCTCAGTTTTAATAAGTTTGTGGTTCATGATGGTAGGAATCTTGAGACTCACAACTCCTAAGAGGATTCTATCTAGAAGGATAATGAGGAGGAAGATACCTAGGTTGATAATTAAATCATAAAATAATCCCCTCATGTGGATTTCAAAAGGAATAATCTAGATAATGAGGAGGAGTAGTTCATTGGTAGTCGCACTAGAGGTAAATGTCATAAAAAAACTAATACAGTGACCAAGCAATTGGTTTCTTACTCTGAGTCAGAATAACTCTATTATCTCCCATTTTGGTCAAGTATTTTTTGATCTATAAACCTAATTTTGGATAAATTTTAATGGTAGTTAGGATGTTCATCAAGGTTTTCACCCTTATCTCATTTGGGCTTTGTTTGCTTTCTCTCGATTTTTTGTCTGTTCTATTTTATACTAGGTCTGGGTCCTTTCAACTTGTCTTTATGTATCAAATAAAAAACAAAATATTAATATGGAATCCATTTCATATATTTTAATATTTTAAAAATATCATATCAATTCTTATCACTTTCCTTAATAGGGGATTCTTAAGAATGGCCTTTTTATATAAGATACATCTTAGGTTCATTATGTTACACAAACTGGTCAATTTTTTGTATTTCCATGTTAGGGTTTGAGGGAACATCCATTATTGTAAATACAAATACATTCAATGTATAATATGGTCCATGTATTTATGGTTAAAATTAAAATATAGTAGTGTGAGGTTCCCTCTATTATTTTCTTTCTCATTTATATCTTATATTATATCTTCAAGCATGCTCACAACCCTAATTGACCATATTTCAAACTTTTCAAAGATAATTAATGGAATTATCATTTTTCAAATCTTTTTTTATTATTATATAGAGTTGATATTTCATAAGTGCATTGATGAAAATGAATAAATGATATTGTAACATTTATATAGAGATTTACCTTATTTTCAAGGCATTAAATGACATGATCAATGGTGGTCATGTGTTTTTGTCTTCATATAACAATTTATGTATATAAATAATGAATGCATGATATTAAAAAAAGTTATCAATAACCAAATCTCATTAGTAACCACTCATATAAATTATTTCTTGTGTGTCTGATTGATGGAACAACAATCACCCAATCAAATTAGATCAATAATTATCAAAAAATTAGTATATCAATGATGATTCTGGATTTGGGTTTAGATAAATGGGTCCCATCATCTAATTAGTGAATGGACAAATACATAACTTGATATCAAATTTTCCTTTATATAAGTTATATTTGAATATTTTAACCTAGTAAAGCATACCCTTTAGGTGAAATTGTGAGTAAGTTAATCATAGGCCCTTTATAATCATTTGTTATTCTTAAATTCAAAATTAATTATTTGGACCCTAATTTTCAATCAATGAATATTTAAATGAAACTTTTCACTGAGAAACATAACTTATTAATAAATTCAACATTTTAGATTGATTCAAACTTGGAAGGTGGATCTCAATGTTAAATCAAAGAAAATAAAAAATGCTATACCTTTTAAATTCCTTTTTTTAATTAGATCCATACATTTTAACTTAAATAGGTAGGTCACTTTCCTTAATTGATGAACAAGTTACTCAAAATTTCACTAAAATTTTCATAATTGATGCATCAAATTTAATAGAGTATATCCTTATCTTTAATAGACAAATAAGGAAAGCATTATTTATTTTGATAAAGTATTATTTAATATTTTTAACTTTAAAAGGCTAATTAATCCTATGAAACAATGAATAGGTGAATAAAAAATGTGCTCTTTTCATCTTGATTTAGGGTTTTAAACTTGACAACCCCATATGGATAATAGTTTCACTAATAAAGTGATCAAATAATATTTAGTCAAATATTTATACTTTTAACATACCATTTTTATAATGGTAAAGGACAAGGTTTTTATTGAAATGGGATGCTATATATTACTCTATTTAACTACCTAGGCCCAAATCAACCTATATAACCATTTATATTTAGTTTTTAAAATCTTGGTGTTGACTTCAGTTTAAAATAGTGTTTTCCATAGAAGTTAAAACTTCTTATTTTTAATACATAATGTAGAGTTTTATGATCCCTCATCTTTTCTTTTATATCATAAAAATATATAAAATGTGTTCTATAGACAATTATTATACCATTATTAAGCTTCTAGATAAAATCACAAAAAATAACCCTTTAAAGCTTACAAAAACTTCTTCAGATATTACTATGGAAGTGAAATTTTTGCAATCTAAAAATTAAAATTATTTAGGGCACATATGTACTTATAAATAAAATAGATAAACATGATTTATCTTAAATGAATAAATAATAGATATACATCCTTATCTTAAAAAACCCAATACCAAAAATTCCATAGCTTAAATAGTCTCATTTATTAAAAAAATTACCTAAGAAGATTTCAATATGTTTTCTTCACAAAATATTCAAAAATCACAATAAATAGAGTAAGGAACCTCTGATGGCCCAAATATATATTTTTTTGTTTTTAAATGTTTTGTAATATTTATGAAAAATTCCTCATTCAAGGGAGTGAAGATCTTCTCGTCAATGAAATTTATCAGAGAGGAGTAAAATGAAATTGTATCCTAATATTCTTTCCATTAACCTCCTCTACTAATTTTATATATATATATATATATATATATATATATATATATTAATTATTGCAAAAACTACCAAAATATTTTTTAGGGAATGAGTCTCCTTATACCTTAGAGTGTAGATAGCCCATCCCATTTATATTGAAAATACTTAAACACCCCAAAAAATAGTTCTTAGGGAAGTTCACATATTTTTTTAGGAGACACCTTAATTTCTTAAAATTCTTATCCTTGAAAAACTTATCTTTCAAGAATTTTTTTTTTGATCTTTATGATATATTATAGAGTAGGTGATACTTTATAATCTATAAGGGGAAATAATTATCTAATTTTTAATATATAAGCCTTTCCCTCATGTTTGAGGATTCAGTATTTATATATGACAAGAATTCCTTAACTATAATGTCCCCTACAGTAGGGATAGGATTCCATTTTTAACAAGAAGTGAGATCTAAATTGTGAAGGTAATCTTCACACAAGATATTTCTCACCTGAGTTGAGGTAGATAAAAACAAATGACAAAAATGGTTAAGACTGATTAAATCTAGTGGAAGATAAGAAGCCACTATCTTTAATAACAACCCAAGTGATTTCAGTTTCTAATAAAGAGCAGACACCCTTTTTATATGTCTATAATCCCTAATATATTCAAAATAAACTTATTTTTGGTTAGATCAACTCATATCAAAAATTATTTTATCTTCTATATTTCCTTCTAAATATGTATTCATGAACTCTTTCAACTACTTCTGTAGCATTACAATATAGTTCATTTCCTCTTATAATTTTCCTTCAGCCTTCCTAACCAAGTATTCTACCATAATATATAGAGAATCTAAATTAGGTATCCCTACCACATGATTATCTCCTTAAATTTACATAAGATCAAAATTTAATATTTCCTCTCTTTAATCCTTATATTCAAAATAGAGATCAAAGCATCCCCCTATGAATAAATCCCTCCTAATAACTCATTTAAAAAAAAATCATCTCCTTTGATAAATTACCATGTAACTCTTGAATCCATTTTTTTCTATATCTAGCATACCATTGCCCAAATGTATAACATTCCCTACTTCAAAAATTTCTTTTGCTAATATCTTTCTTTTATTCCTTCTCCTACCACCCAAGGTTAACTCTAATCTGTTTAAATAATAAACTAAATAGTCTTAAGAAAAAACTAAACCCATAAATATTATAGCATCAAAAAGGAATAATTTTATAAGATTGTGATGTTAATATGCTTTAACATTTCCACCTTAAACCTCACTAGCAGTATGTTATAAAAGCTTAATCATAAAGAAAGGAATTCAAAATATTTTATTATGCCTTAAATGAGAAAGGAATTTTGAGTTATATGAGAAAATAATATAATCCTCAAATTCAAAATTAATGTATTTTTTTATTACATATGTGACCTTCAACCAAATATTAGGTAACAAAAATAAAAAAATACCCTAATATTGCATTCCTTTTATTATATTATGTTCCTAGTACGAATATGTGTGTTAATATTATGTTCCTCTTATTAAAATGTATAATTTAGATAATATTCAAAATAAGGATTAAGGGAGCTAGGATCTTGTATTTCAAAAGTACTATATTCATTCTCTTTTTCATTATATGCTTCTTCCTAATCATAATTATAATAATTGATTTCACAATCATATTCTTCGTATACATCATTGGACACAATTAGGGTTATAAATATAAGTATACATTTTAATATGTTTAAACCCTACCATGATAATAAATGAAGGAATAATAACTATTCATAAATAGCATTCCCACATACAAACCCTAAGTTATAAAGTTATAAGAGTAGTTCAAATAATATGTGGGTTCACTAATATATTTTATCAAAATTTGGAATTAAATTAGAGATTAAATATAATTTAAGATAAAATGAATGTAAATGTAACAAATGATGTAAAACACCTTATGACAATCATATTTAAAGCAAATAAATGAAATAAGAATGAATGAAATGAGGTTAACTATGAACAACACAATAATAATTATAAGACTTAGTTATTTTTTTATATGTATATTGATTGTGTATGACTATAGGACAATTATAAAATGGTAAGTAGTTATGACTATGCATGTGAAATTAAAATATGATTTATCATTATTTTAGCACAGTATCATCAGGAAGAGGACACAACTAATTGGTTGGTACTATCCTTATAGGTAAATCTTGACCTTTACTAAAAATTAAGAAAACTAAAATCACATTCATATTCATCTACTTAAAACATGCATGTGTGTGTAAATTTGACCCTCATATGCATGTGGATGACTTGAAAATTATGTATTTAAATTTTAAACCCTAATAGGGCTTGTAATAGTTTAAAAATTGCAAAGAGAAAGGGGGAGTGTAATGGGGTAAGCTGACCTAAATCACCCTCACGATGATTTATTACTACCTATGTATCCAATATTTTAAAGAGATAAATAAATCCCATGTATTTCTCCCACTCATATTACTTTGTGTAATTTTTCTCCTTTTGCTTCTTGATAATGCTAGGTTTTCACTTAAATATAATAGGATTTTGACTTGGCTAAGGACTAATTCAAATTATTAAAATCATATTTTGAAAGAATAAGGAAGATTTTATTAATTTGAAATAGTGTAAGTATTCCTAAATATTGAAATTTTTAGGTGATAAAATAGGTGACTTAGATGTGCCTTTATATAACTCCAAAATTTAAAAACCTCACACTACCTATCCTAAAAATATGGACCAACCTATAAGGGAGGTTATAAATTTAAAAAGTATTCATTAATAAGGTGAAATTCAGGATTGATTTAAAGGGTTCTAGACCAATTTCTACTATTGATCCATATTGGTCGATTATGTCTTAAAGGGAAATAATTGAAATTTAGGATCTGGTATGTTTGTAAATATTCTTAGATGAGTTTTTAGAGATTAAAAAAAAATTTATAGACATAAGATAGAAAATTAGAAAGGGATAGGTCTATATAAGTACTTAGGCTAGAGTGAGGTGGAAAAATATTTCCATATTAAATGCTCAAACCAATGAAATTTAATGTGGGATAAAATTGAAAATATCAAGTAATTATGACCAAATTTGAGTGACTACACTTCTCATATAAGATATTATTAACTTGATCAAGTCTCATTACTATATTTTCCATATACTTAATTAATAATTTCTCCTTATGTCCAATCCACCCTTGATAAAAATTCAATCTGAGAAGATAAACCCCACTTTTTTCCCTAGTAGATCTAAGTAATCTTGAAAAACACCCAAATTTTCAATGCAAGAATCATTTGAATCATTTTTAATTTAAATTTTTTTCCTTTGTGTATTTTAAACCCTTATGTTTCCATAATATTTGTTTCTCTTTCTAAATTAACTTACCAAATTAGGAGTTATGCCACATCCCATCTTAGATTTGGAGTAAAATTTAGTAATACACCCTACCCTAGAGAAATTATAACATCTTTTCCATTGATCAAATTCAACTTTAGTCTTAGTAAAATTTGATTTATTACTAGTAAAATTTGACTTATTACCAGTAAAATTAAGATCTAATTCACCAAAAAAACCCTTAAATAATTCCTAATTATTTACACAACGCTTCATGTAGTTACCATAGGTCCATTTTCCTAAACACTTCGATGGACATTTTCATATTACAAGAGATGAAAGTCCACTGTAGGGTTATTAACTAACTATGACATCTCTTGTATTAATATCAATAAAAAAATGTCTTAAGGGATCATTAAGTGAAAACATTGGCCTATTTTTGGGGATAAGTATCCCTTTTGGGTATACAAAGTTCCTCCCAATAAACATTAAGGTGGATGGTGGATTAGACCAAATCTAGTAGCAATTCATTTCCATTTCAATCCATTTTTGTATCTTTTATTAATATATCTAAAAAAAATCCATCCCCCATTATTTGAATGGATATTTGGTGACAATTTATTTTAGGGGGAAAACACGTGAGAATATTTTTATTCCTATAAAAATTAACATGGGTAATTTTTTATTACCATTTTAGAAACATCACCAAAAATTTATGGTCACCTATACCCTTCCCTAAATATGTAATTATCATTGGTCTTAGAAATGTAATGGCCACCATACAATTTTACATGTATCTCCTTGAACAACTTATATTGATCATTGGTCTTAGAAATGTAGTGGCCACCAATGTATCTCCTTGAACAACTTTTATGAATCTTCTTGATTTATAGATATCATTAGGATCCATTCATTATCCTTATAGGGAATGTCTTGTTCCATAAGGAAATATTTTTCTCAACAAACTTAAGAGACCTCATTTTAGTCTTGTTCATAATAAGTGGGCATATTATATTTTTTAGATAATATAAGATATATTATAGTAAGGAGAATCTATGAATTTTTTACAATAGTTAGAATATAATCATCTCCATCATTTACATGTATTGAATAACAAGTGATCCTTATTTTAAAATTACTTATACACTCCAAAATATTTTCAAATAAATACATATAAATGCTTTTATAAATATTATGTGAGGGAGGAGTGTAAGAGTTTAAAATTTGATGATTGTGATATTCTTCATATCAATGATTTGAAAAACAATACCAACCCAAAGGATGATTCTAATTATATCCCCATAGGCTCAAAAAATAGAGAAAGGAGCCAACGTTTAAATTTAGGGTGGTCCTTATGAAGATGGTAGAGGGCATCATGTAGATTGAAAATTACAAGACATACGTATAATAAATAATATAACATTAAAAGAGATGACTTTATAAATTTATTATAAAAATATTTTTACATGATATTTGGGTGTAAGGACCACAAAACTATATATATAAAAAATAGTTTTTTTAACGATGGGAATGATATGTTTTCAAATATGTAAGATAATGAACTATTGGTTGTCACCTATGATATTTGATGTATGGGAAGGAAACAACATTGTGCACTAGGATGGTCAAAGATTCATACTCAGTATTGGGCATGCATGACTACATTATATATTATTTTGGGAACTATGTATAAATTCTCCTAACACCTCACCTTATAAATCAATGTGAACATTTTTATAAGAACCCCTCTAGTTGGATGCTTGAGAACTACCCCAAAAATTATTTTCCTTATGGTTACAAGTCATCCTTCCAATTATTTATTAACTAATACTAACAAACCATGCTAAAAAAAAATTAATGTAACTAATATGAATTAAATTATATAAACGTAAACTATTTTTAAATTTCTAAAACATCCATGAATACGGATTAAAATCAACAATATTACCCAATTCATTTACTATGTAATTCAAATACATTATCCCATAAAAAAATCAATCTTTGTATAAATAAGAGTATACATCCATTTTAAATAAAGAGATTAAATATTCATAAATAAATATTCTTATTCATTTATTTAAAAAATTATAACTATGACATAAATGTCTAAATCTACCAAAATATCATATTAACATTAACACTCACAATCTATTTTATTTATGTAATAATATATCCATAATAAACATTCAAAATTAACATGTATTATCAATGTAAACATATAGGATATATGATATCACCATTAAATCCATAACTATGTTAGATGGTTGAGAGCATCATCAGAGGCTTTACTACCAACCATAGAGCCTTTTGGATATTTTATACACCTCTCTTCTACAAATAATAACCCTACCCTTTTTGATAAAGTTAGATAAGGAATAGAAAACAAAGAATATAATAATGTTTATTTAATTCAATATCACATATATCTCAACATAGTATTTTTTAAATATCAACAGTGAATAAGAACAATAAAAATAAACTCTTAATGTATACAAGAACAAGGAATAATACTTCCTCATATATACATACTCTTTATATATGCCTATGGACATAATTATTTTGAATTAACAAATACACCTTATTACATTTAGACATAGTAATTCACTATGATTAAATTTGAAATTAAGGATTTCCCCAACTGTTTAGTATTCATGTTCTAGTCAAAAATGTAATCCATAAAATGTTCCTAAACCCATTTATCCTATTAATATAATATAAACATTGTGATTTACATAAAATAAATTACATTAATTATTTAAAATGTGTTTGTGATGGATAACTTATAACATGGGTGTCCCATACCACTCACACTAGACGCTCTCTCCCTCATACTTTTACAAGGATTAGATAGGAATGCATATAAATAATAAATGTAGTTTTATGATTTCATTTCAAAAGGATAAAAATTACAAAAAATTATTCAGATATAAAATGTGTCCCAAGTGAATATTCATATAAACCTCACACATAATAAACCCATTAGTAAGTCACTCTCATTATTTTTAAGAGCAAACATTATTAGGAGGTTTTGTAAGGACCACTAGGTAGTGATAAATCCATAGACTAGAAAAGCAAAAAAAATATCAAAGGCCCAATACTAAGAATTTAATGAAACCTTAATATTCATTGATTCACCTTGAATGAATAAAAACAATACATAAAATTCTTTAAATAAACCTCACTCAAAATTGGAGTTGACATGTAAAATTGAAAAAAAAAAAAAAAAAAAAAACCTAGAATTAATTGTCCCTACTATAAATATCAACTTGATTTTCATAATAAATTTTGAATTAAAGTTAAGATGGGCATAAAATCTTTAAAATATCCTATAAATAATAAATTCATGATGTTGGATGAGTTTCAACCTAGGTTAACGTCTAGTTTCAAAGTTATCTAATTTCTATTATTTTTAACATGATTAAAAAAATTAGAATGTAATCTCAAGTGCTTAGATGATCTCATATGTCTATCCAAACATATTGAAATTTTCCCTAGTTGGTAAGAGGATTTTGGTTTAATTTTTTTTTCCTTCAAAAAAAAAAAATTCATGAATGAAATTACAATCAGATTAACTATTCAAAAGTTATGGCCTTAAGAATATAGGTCTCTACATCATTCTAATCTAGTTGAAAATAAATCAGCTCCTATGAGTTTCCCTGATAATATTCTTGCCATTTATTCTTGTCAAAAATTTCATCTCCCATTATAAAATATAATTTGTGTCTTTTTATTCTAATTCTTCCCAATATACTAAATACCAATAATAACTTCCTAGTCTTATGTTCATTATCTTCTTATCTAGAACATGTACTATCTTTTATTTCTTCTTCTTATTTGGTACCTATTGGTTCCAATACAAATATTCATATTCTTACCCTTTAAAAACTTATCCATTAAAATCATATAAATATTAAATACTAGAGAGATATCAAAAATTAATGCTAATCTCACCTCATAAGCATTGTCATTGATTTTATTCACAATTCTACATGGACCAATTTTAATATACTCCAACTTATTTTATGTTCATTTGGGAAATATTTATTTTGTCAAATAAACCATCACCAAATATCCTTATTCAAATACCTTTCACCTTCTTGATACATCTGTTGATGCTATATAATTTTCATTAATTTCTTATAGCTTTATTATTAATTTTTACTAAAATTGTTACATGTGTTGTGCAAATGCTTCTTCCATCATCACTAACTTTTTCAAAAATTGTTAAATGCACCGAATATAAAATAACCATAGGATTTATGTCATAAACAAAATTAAATGGTGATTTACTATTGATATATTCATAAAACTATTATAGGTAAACTTGGAATTTTTTTTGATGAAATATATCTATATATTAACTTAATATAAATATATAAATAATTCACAAAAAAATAGGTAGTATGAGAGCATGCCACATAGTCATACTAGGAAGAGCCTAGGAGCCAAACACAAAAGTATCACAGAAAACTAGGCAAAGCCTAAGAACAAGTCACATATAAAAAATAACTTTAAGAAGCAAGAGTAAGGCCAGGAGGTGGAAAATACATATCATCTAGACCCCAGCCTTAGCTTAGTAAGTCATTTCCATTTGGAATGGGTTCTCAGCTACTAACTTGAGTAGCATCCCTATCATCTTCTTCATGTGTCTGAGTGGGCTAAATGGATAGAGAGAGCCTAGGGAATTTTTCCACCACATTTGATCAGTCTCCAAGTGGTACCCCAAAAGCATCTAGGCATAAAGGAGGAGGAGGAGCATCCCAACCATCTTGCCCAGTAGGAGAAGTAGGCGATGACTACCACCCTCACTACTACCTAAGAGGGGCCATACACTTGTACAGGGTGCCACTATGAGAGTGACATCAAGAATGGCTATGATGATTCCCACCATGAGGAAGTAGAGCCACTCTATTCTCTATTCTTGGATCCTTGGGAGGAAATGGTGGAACCTGAGCCATTGCATAAAGAGCATCTCCCTAATGGGAAAGGAGATCCTGAAAATGTCCAAGCTCTATAACCACTTTATTGGCTTGAGATTGAATCTATAAAAGAACATTTGAGATGATAGAGGACTTTTTTAAAGAAGAAATATTACAATTAATATAATTATTATTAAATAAGGAATTATTTCATTCTTTCCAAAGCCAAAAAATAATCTCCACTCTGAAAGTATGCTAGACTTGTGCATATTTGAAGGGCATCATGATTTTATCTCCAAGGAGGATGTCCTACCAAAGGAAAAATTTGGGATGGAAAGGATTGAAAATATCATAGATCTAATTCCAAACCCTTTGAGATTTGGAATAATACCAAAAAATATGAGGAAGCATCTTAAAGTAGCCATAGAAAGGGTAAGTAGGTATGTGGACTCATAGCTAGATAAGTCTTCTACCAATGGATAAGCCTTGGTGTAGTATATACCAAGTAAAATTAGTAAGCTTGGGCTCCACACAAACCCCCTAAATAGTATTAAGATGAAATATCCACATCAAAATAGATGAGTACAACACCCAATGGGCATTGAGCTTGTACACTATGGGCAAATGGGGAGTGAGCCATCCATAGCCAAGTTGAAGAGTGTAATTGTGAAAAGGGGTCTCTACATGCCACTTCTATTCCTTCCACCATGACCAAGTGGAAAGGATTGATATTTTGTGGACCATGGAGGGTGGCATAGAGTTGAGAATCTCCTAGTAGGATTCCTAGTATGCATTGGTTAATCAAAATTTGGCTTTTACCTCCTCCCAAGATAGCTAAGAGTGAGTTTTCTTGAAAAATATATATTAGATAGTATGAATTCCCCTTAAAAATTTTTGAGAACATTGATCCATGGGACTTCTTCTAGGGGTACTTCATTGAGATTAAAAATGGGATACCACCAAAGAGAGTGGATGTTAACAAATAACCCATTATGGAAACCAAAACCATTCTAGAGAATACATGGCTTAATATTTTCCCATGATTTATAGATGATTTTAGATATAAAGGATATTGTGTATTAGATGGGAGATTAAATGAAAATAAAATTGGGAAAGTCACGCCCTTTCTAATATTTCTTGCCCTTAGGCAACCCTGAGGTGATACAGTGTCTGAAAAACACCTTCCAAGCTTCATGGACCTCAATGGCCCACACAATCCATTTAGAACATAAGTTAGTTCCTTATCAAGCTATATTAATAATCCCCATCCCTCTTCCATTATGTGTGAGGTAGTAATATTCCTAGGCTAGCCTATGGAATCATGTACCTTAGGGGGAAGTGGACCAAAGGAAATATTTGAGAAATTTCTCCAAACTTATAGTAAGATTTATTATAAGGTACTCAATATGATGAGTATTACACATGGGTTGTCACAAGAATCTTTGAGTATATTTGAAATTTTCCAACTAATGAAAGAGATTTGGTCACCTAGTAATCTAGCTTCTTAACAACTTTGTCAACAACATATTATGACAATAAAGGTGGTAAAGAATAAATAAAAAAAGGGATGACAATAAATTAAAAAACTTCATCATGTTTGATCTACTTCCACCCAAATTTAGCATCCCACACTGGTAGAGGGAAGTAATATTGTCTGTAGCAATGAGTTTTCTACCATTGTATGTTGGAGCCAGAGGCCAAATACAAGGTGTCAAGACATCACAAGGCATTTTCCACATTAGATTCATCCTCAATGAGGGTAAAGAAAGAGTCATCCACAAAGTGACCATTAAGTAGTTACATATCTTCTTATAGGTTCACAATGTCTAGGGAGATAAATTCACTTAACAAGGTCCCTAGCTTGGGCATTGCTAAGAAGATATCCAAAACCCTTAGTTTCAATCACATATAAGGTGGGATCTTATAGGAAACCTTATCAAATGGAGTGGAATAAGCCAAATTTATTATAGGTGACTCTATTAATGGAGAGGATGGTTGAGGCATCTACAAAAAGCATCTAGATGGTTTAGATGAATATGGGCCTAAAGCCCAGTACTTAAACCATGGATAAAATAGATGGCTATTTGATGCAGTCATAATATTTTTCTAAGTCAATTTTAATAAACATAGCTTATTACTTGTACTATCTAGCCCAATCCATCCCTTCTCATACTATAATGATGTTATTTAATATATAACAACTTCAGATGAAACTTGTTTATTATAGATACACAAAGAGAGGCAAAATGTTGTGCATCCAGTTTGTTAAAGCCTTGGTAATGATCTTATAAGAGACATTTAGGAAGGTTATGGACCACCCATTTTAAAATCAGCTCAAGATCTCCCTGCTTAGGTATGAATGTAATATTCCCTTTATTTATATTTTTACCCAATGAATGTGAGTGAAACACTTCTTGATAAACCTTATGTAAGTCACTACCTATAAGCTACCAAAGGGTTTTATATAATTCATAAGGAAATCCATCAATTCTAGGAGATTTGTCAATATCCATATGAGACACTACCTTATGTAAGTCATCAACATTGAGGGGCCTATCATAATCCACACATTGGGTGGGATTGAGTTTGTATGGAACCACTATGAGGCATTGCTGGAGGGAAATTTCATGGTCAATTGAAGAGGCTTGAGATTTGAACACTTGATGATAATGATAGATAAAGGCTTGAATAATATATAGGGTCTCTATAAGTTTATTTCTAATTTTAGATATGACTTAAATTTACTATTTTGAGTTCTTGTCTCATAACATTTGAAATAAATCCTTTGAAACTCTATCCCCAATCTTAAGCCAGTGAAGCCTAGATTTTACTTGGGATCCCTAAGCATTGTAGATGTCTATAATCTAAATATGATATTATAAGGAGGCAAATCTAACTTATAATATCTCATTGAAGTGATCAGTTTCTAAGGCTAAATCCATGTGGCTCATCTTTGAGGAAGTATCAGAGTAAGAGTGTCTCTAAATTTTAGCAAGTTCATTACCATAGATTCATAGAAAGTGAGAGCTCATTATGATGGCATTATCCCACCAAAGAATCCAACTAGATTCTTGGGAAGGATGTGGATCCAATTCCAAACTCTCCTAAGGTGTGCTATCATGGGTCCATATTTTAAAAAAAAGTTGTTTAGGAAGAATTACATTTTATGAACTTTGGGTTTCATAAACTACCATGTCACTTTGAACCAGATAGGGGAGTTGTCAAAAAGCCTAAAATCTAGTATCACATGCACCGAAGGGAAAAACCATTATCAAAGGAGAATTACAATTTAGTAGACATTAATGCCCTATCTAGACACTTCAGAACCTAAGTTGGTCATTCACTAAAATTACTCCAAGTATACCAAAATCTATCTATAGGACATTGAGTTAAAGTGGGGTCATAAAGGCTCTATTTAGTGCACATGTAAAACCATGCCTCTCTTTTTCCAACTACCCACCTCATATGAAAGTGGCCCACTTTGTCCTTGGGAGACACCACCATATTAAAGTCACCACATAATACCCAATCAGCATCAGGGAGATCATCTGCTATCCACCACTATAAATGGGTACATTTTGAGACATCATTCAAGGCATAAATATTAATAAAGCTAAAAGAGTGGATTTTAATGCTAAAAAGAGCCCATACTAACTAGTTTGTGGGGTCCATACTAGATTACACTAAGTGAATTACCACCTTGGAGAAATGAATGTGATCACTCCTTTATGTCCTACCTCATGATTAATATGAAGAATGATACTATCATGCTAAATGGATTTATTGATAGCCATCAATAAAAAAATCTTCCATCTTGACTTCTTGTAAATAAAGAATATCCATCTTAGGAAACTTCCTTCTAAAATCATGCATAATAAACTTGTGTTTTGGGTCTATGAGACCCCAAACATTCCATGAAAATAAATTCATAGATGATGGGTATTGAATGACATGTCCTTTGAGTCCAAACCTTCTAGGGCATCATATCAATTCTACGGAAAGTACCCACTATTATTACTTAAACAATCATCAAATTTCTTCCTCATAGCATGGTCATCCTAGTACTCTCCTTATTCCACCTTATCACTCATCTGAGGAGGGATATGAGAGTGTTTGGGCATATCCCATCAAGAAAGAAGTGGAAGAGTGGCTAGATGTGAGTCTAAAAATCTAGAAGAAATAGGCACAGAGGCCTCAAAACCTTAGGATAAGATGTTAGAATCTAGATGGATGTTAAATACTCAAGGATTTTCAACCAATTTTAGGGATTCAGGTTGAGGAGTCAATTTATTAGCAAGAGCATGTTCCATGGGCCATTCCTAGAATATGACTTATCTCCTTTGGGGTTAGCAACTATGCTTGTGGATTTGGAGTGTTTATTCTTAGTCCCTACTATGTAGTCCATCCATCCTCAACTAGTTTTTTTCAAGATTCAAGAAAGGACTTGGGGGGAGAGGAGGAGTGGTTAGACACATTATTATGAGCCAACTGAAGGGGACAATCCTAAATCTTATTGTTTGTGGCTTGATAGTGAAATAAAGTGTTATTCAAGTTGATATATAGGACTCACTAAGAGTGCCTCACATCCCCAACTTAAATTTACACAAACTCTTTGAGGTTCTAAGAGAGGTCTACATCTACACAGACCCTTTTTTATAGTCTAATAGAGTAGAACCAAATTTGTTCATGACAAACCACATGGCCTATGGAGGATGCTATCTGGTCAATAAAGTGATAGTAGAGAAGCAAGAGGCCTAGAAATTTAACCCAAATTAGGAATTTAAGAGTAGTGTGCTTTGAGACTAAGAATTCTCATGTCCAAAGGGAGAGAACCATAAATGAGTTATTAACATATCAAGTGATAGACTTATGGAGGATTCTTCTTGCATGGGAGGGGTCATAAATGTGGAAGAGAAAAAAAACCCTTAGTCATATTCTTGACACTTTCTAGCTTAATGTCATGAGTTACCCAATGATTTTTAACAAAAGACCATATCATACTTTCATATGGAATTCTCACAATAAAATTACCTATTAAAAAAAAATTCTCTAACCATTGACATGTAGAATTAATTTAGGAATAGGAAATATAACTTCAGGTTTTGAAGCATTACCTCATGGTAAACCTTTGGGATAAACTTCCTTAAGCACTTGCAATCACATTTATTGGGATTCTCTCCAATTATACATCTCATCAAATTTTCTAAGCTCATGTTTATTAATTTTATTTATCCATTTATTTTTGGGTGGTATGCAATAATAAATTATAGCTTTGTTTCAATTTGTTTAATAGAGTCTTCTAAAAATTAATTAGAAATTTTGTGTCTTTATCTAAAGTAATGGTTTTTAGAACATCATGCAATCTCACATATTTGAAAAATATTCATGTTACTCTAGTGGCATCAGTGATTTTCTTACATGAAATAAAATGAATCATCTTAGAGAACATGTCTATGATAACAAAAATTAAATCATTACATCTTTGTGTGTTTTACAACCCCAACACAAATTCCGTACTCAAATATATCCATGGTCTTCTTGGAATTATTAATGTCATGTACAACCATGTATTTTGTGCATGGCCTTTAGCCACCTAGAATATCCTACATCTTAAAGGATATCTTACCATATCTCTCTTCATCTTTGGCCAAAAATACTTATTCTCCACTAAATCTATTGTCTTAGTCCTACCAAAATTTCCAACCAAACCACCACTTTGTATTTTTATTATAATATTATCTCTTAAAGAAGAAATTGGAATAAAAAATTATTTTACCTTGAAGATATAGCCATCATGTATAAGGTACTCATCATAAATACTACTTATCTCACCAATTAATGGATTCTTTTATGCTAAACTATCTTGAAAAAATATATATTAGTATCATATAATTATTTAAAAACTTCAAATCCAACTACTTCACTCATCATAGTAGTTAATAGTTACACTTACCTACTCAAAGCATCACCTACCTAATTCTACTTTCTTAATTTATGCTTCAAAATAAAATTATATTCCTACTAGAAAGACACCCAATTTGCATGCCTATTATTTAACTTATTTTGAGTGTTCACATACTTTAAATACTCATGATATGTAAATATGATAAACTCCTTAATCACCAAGTAATGTCTCCAATGTCTTAATGATTTTACAATAGAATAAAATAAAACATCATATGTAAAATAATTATTTGTTACCTCATTAAATTTCTCACTAAAATATGTTATTATCCTTCCTTCTTAACTCAACATAAGACCAATTACAACATGTGAAGTATCGCAATCTACCTCAAATGGTTTGTTCAAATATGGAAATGTTAAATTATGTTTTTCTATATTCTTATTCTTTAATAATTCAAAGCTTTCTCTTGTTGCCTCTATCCACACAAATTATTTTCCTCATGTAATCTATTATTGGTGTAAAAATACTACTAAAATTCTTAATGAACTTTATGTAAAAAATTTTTAAACCACACTAACTACTTACCTCTATGATGCTCTTTGGAATATGCCACTCTTGCCTTCACCTTTTCTTCATCCATTGTTAGATCATTTTTTGAAAATACAAACCCAAAAAATACAAAACTATTTTGTATCACCTTACACTTCTTCAAATTTTCATAAATCTTGTCCTTTATTAACAATTCTAATACCATTCTAAAATGCCTTAGGTGTTCTCCTTTACTCTTACTAAAAATCAAAATGTCATCTAAATAAACTACTATGAACCTACCAATGTAATATCATAACACTGTGTTTATCAACCTCATAAATATGTTGGGTGCATTAGATAATCTAAATGGCATTACCACCCACTCATATAATCCATCCTTGGTCTTAAATGTTGATTTCCATTCATCTCCTTCATGAATTTGATTATGATAGAATCCACTCTTTAGATCAATATCATTAAATCATTTTCCTCTTGGAAACACATCCATCATATCATCTAAATGAGTTATAGGAAATCTATATTTGATAGTTATTTTATTTATTACTATGTTATCCACACACATATTCCATGTTCCATATTTATTTGGATTTAGTAATGTCAGTCTTACACATGGACTCATGATCTCTTTTACTACATCCTTTCCCACTAATTTAGTAACCTACCTATTAAAGTTTGCATTTTCTATTGGACTCATCTTATAATTCACTTGATCGGTAGATCTGATCCTGTAATTAAATTAATATGATGTTAAATATCTCTCTTTAATGGTAAGCCATCTAGTAACTTATCAAGTATAACATCTGCATATTTATTCAACACTTCTATTAATTTTTTTATATTTTCACCACTTTTATGTCTTCTTTCTTTGTTATTAATACATAACAACAACATGTCATTTTCATTTCTTTGATAAATTATTTCATGGAAAACATGCTTTTTTCCTACCCTTCTTCTTTAAGAGGTAGTAAAACTACCTTTGTACCACCTTTCCAAAAAGTAAATTTATATTTTTCTCAATCATGAATTCTCTTTTTGTCATATTTCCATGGCCTTCCCAATAACACATGGCATGCATCATTTATAATAACATCACACCATAATTTATATATGTAATTTTTTCATATAGAAAACTTGATTAAACACTTTTATCTACTATAACTTCATTTCCTTTCTTAAACCATGAAATTTGATAAGTGTAGGGATGGTTTTCACATTGTAGTCTTAGTTTCTCTACCGTTTATTCATAAGCCATATTTTCACAACTACCACCATCAATAATTAATTTTCATATCTTACCTTTTGAAGAGAATCTCATTCAACAAACATTTGTACATAGTCAAGAATCATTACCTTCTTTATTTTACACATGTTCCTTCCTTGGATCTATCATTGTTCTCCTCATCATGATATTTTCTCCTATGTATACTATTTTAACTTTTGTATTTTGTTCTTCTATTTCAGCCTCTGCCAAATTTACTCTTAGGTGATCATATTACCAGGTTACCTCCTTTATTGTTCATGATAGTGTGGACACTCAAATGATTTTTGTCCTTATCCACATATGTATCAAACATAAGGTCTATGTAGACCATTTCATCTTCGACCAATACCATAAACTCTACCTCTCTAAAATCCTCTTCCTCTTTGCTGATATCAAAACCCTTATCTATTATCCTCTTGTCTTTCTATACCATGAGGAAATCCTCCTCTAGTAGAATTAAAACCACCTCACCCCTTTACTAGAGTTGATTGTCCTATTTTTAGAGAATTTGATGTTCTAAAATCCTATTTATTTTTATTTTATTATACCTTTAAATATTAGGATAATCCTCTTCCATTAAAATTATTTTATGCATGCTTAATTCATATTGAATAGAATTACATATCTTGTAGCCATTTAATATTTTATTTTATCATTCTCTACTAGTATGGAAAGGCTGTAAATATCATGTGTATAATATTGTATATTATTATCCTTTTTCCTTAAATTATAGGATCTTATATATAGGTGTTTTTCATAATCTACAGTAATAAATTTATCCCTTAGCTTCTCTATCTTTCTCAAAGTGTTGATCTTTTCTTGTCCCTTTCTCTATCTCTCTTTATTTAGGTGATCCCACCAAATCATTGCATGACCCTTCAATTTCATGCATTAAATAATTAATTTATTGTCTTTTCCTAGGCCTTTCCATTTGAAAAAATTGTCCACATTATTTCACTATTTTATCAACTCTAGTGGTTTTAAACTACCTCTATACTCTAAAACTTCAATCTTAATTCCTTTGTTTCTACCCTCTGAAACTTAAACCATCTTCTCTTCCATTGATAGTATTTATTCTTGTTTTTATTTTTATTTTTGAAATTATTATTCATAATTTATTTATTCATTTGTTTCCTCTCTTGCTTTCCTTTATCTTTTATTTGTGATAATTGTGACAATTGTAATTAATTATTGTACTTACCTATATAGTTATTGCATAATCCTATTCATATGTGCAATTATGACTCATACTCTTGAAATATTTACACCTATCATTAAAACATACAATACTCTCCAAAAACATAATTTTAAAACCTGATAAAAATTCATAAATATATTACCTCTAAGATCCAAACTTATTGTAATACCAGATGATGAATCCATAGACTAGTAAAGCAAAAAAATATCGATAGGCAGAATACTTAGAATTTCATTAAAATTAATATTAATTTATTCACCTTTAATGAATAAAATTATTTAAATAAACCTAAACTCAAAATTGGATTTGAAATTCAAAATGAAAAATTCTAAAAAAATAATAAACTACCTATAGTTAATTGCCCTTGTTATAAATATCAACTTGTTTTGGTTTCATAATAGATTTTGCATGAAATTTAATAAATGCCTAAAATTTTTAACATAACCTATATATAATAAATCAATTATGTTTGATTATTTTTAACCCAATTTCACATTTGGTTAAAAATTTATCTGATTTCCTCTATTTTTAACATGACTAAAAATACTAAAATGCAATTTTAGACCCTTAGATGATCTCATATGGCTCTCCAAACATATTTAAATTGGCCCTAACTAGTGAATAAATTTATGGATACATTATTATTTCATTTATATTCATTTTTATGTGATGTTTAAATCAATCAAGTTAATAAGTCAAAATTTATGGATTCTAGAAGATAGGCCTCTGCATCAAGTAGATGGTTCCATTTTTTACATTTTAAAGGTTTTAAAAATAAAATTATCATGACATTTATAAAAATGTCAACTTATTATACACAATTTTTTCTAGTTTCATTGGTTTTAAATTCTTAGTTGTTTTAATTATTTTCAATCTAAAACTCATCAAAAACATGAAAAATTCTACTAGCATGGGACACTGATCTCATACAAAAACCTACAAATATAGCTAGTTTTGTATCCACTCTAATGTATGAAGTTACACTTTTGAGAAAGGGAGAAGAAATAAATAAACCAAAAGTAATGATACACCAAAATTTATGGGATTGATTCTATATCTATGTAAGCATGAATAAGTTCATCAATGTAAAACTGAGATTTGAACACAATATGAGGCTAAAGGGTGAGATCTAACCTAATTGTGGAAATGAAGTCAAAGAAGCAAGACAAAATTAAGGGGTATACAAACAAGAACCACAATAATATCTATCAATTATAAGAGTATACACATAATTATCTTCTCAGTAACATTAAAAGGGTTTAGGTTAATTCATACATGAAAAATAACTAAGGCTTAGATACTATGTTACAATAATACATGGATTTTGATATCCAAGGAATTAACATTTTCTCTTAAAGCACCTTAAAATTTATAAAATAAAAAGAGATAGAGAATAATTAAAATTATTAGCTACTTAGTAATTTATCATTTTTTAAATTTTAATCATGTATCTATAGCTTTCATTCCTTTTATTTTTGAATGTTAATCATGCCTTTGTAGGCATGTAAATGCTTAGACTAAAACTTTTCACGTGTTTCTTTAATTAAATGCTTAATATGGACTTTTTATTATATATTGAATCTACTCTTCTATCTGATATAACTAAGTAGGTATGCCCATGTTGATCTATAATTTTTAAAATTTGAGGCATTAATAACCTTCTCAAATTTTGCATTTGATTTTCACCATGCAACAAATCTCAAATTCTATCTCTAAAAATGTTGACTTACCTAGATAGAGGATTTATAAAGGACCTTATTCATGTAGGTAATCCCATTTCTATCTTTTTATAAATTCATTGGCTATGTGAGTTCAATTATCAACTATATTAATTATTTATTATTAATTTTAGCTTCCTATATTTTGCAAAATAGATGACTATAGATCATTATTAGGGAGCATTTATCTGATAGTGTAAGGCATTTTCTCATGCTTACATCGACATTTTTCACAAAAAATATGCATGAAATTAGATTTTTATTGATTGAATGGATAGATATCATTAATTAAAAATAATGAAATTTGTGACACTAGATAAAAGCCAATTAAATGGCTTCAAGTTATTTCTAGAAGGATAATGGGACATAATATTTTTGATTTTTAATTATAAGATTGAATTTTCAAATAAGTATAGTGAAGTAATTAGAGATTAATGTCAAAATGATAATTTGACAATCTAAAAATTGTGTTAAAAGATCTATCCACCTCACATTTTTCATGCATGTTTTTAATTTTCAAAATTATTAAAAGTTAGACCCTTAGATTTAATGAATTGATATCCTCACCTAAAATTAGTCAATCTAACAACCTGAGGTAACTTTCATAGATGACATAATAAACTTAATTGAAAAAAATATCATCACCACATTTAATAAGATCCTAAATCTTGTGATTTATACCAAGATTTTTATATTTATTCAATTTTATGAATATTTTTTATAAGATAGCAGAGGGAATGAGCAAGATCAAATTATTCCACTACAAAAAAAGAAAATTTGGTCACCATAAACTATCTTAAACCTAATTTTATTAATAATAAGATCATTAAAATCTATCAAAATACATGGAGGAGACTTTTACACTTTGATGGATCCTTTGCACATTCTAAACAAGAGATAAGAAACACATTGATTGAACCTAGCCCTACATGAGGAAAGCTAAAAAAAATTGTTAATTAATAACTGATAATGATAAATGACTCTCATTTCACCTTATATATTTTTTTAAATGTGCTATTGAATCCTTGAAGTAAAAATACTTAATGTAGCATTATGAATCTACATTTTTTGTCAAGTTTCAAGGGTTTATTCAATAAGAAGAGCATTGAATCCAATGTCCATCAGGATATGGATTCTTTATAGATGCTTGAAACTCCTTCCATTTATTTTTTATTAGTGACTTCATTATTTTCAAGGTTATATGGATCCTTTACAATTCAAACATGTATTCATAAGAGAAGTTTTAAAGTCTATTGACTTATTTATTAGCATAAATATCTAGGTAGACTAGTGGATTAACAATCTGAAAGACATATTAATGTTTGGGATATTTATAATATATTATGAAAGGTGAATCCTCACTCTTATTTTACTTTAAAAATTTGGTGAATTATCTTGGTAATATAATTATACCATCATTTTTGAATGGATATGGTAATCCTTGTTATACAAGATAGTCAATATGACTTCTCATTTTATAAATTTTATTATCTATAATGCTCGAATAGGATTTATAATGATCTCTAATATCACATATTTTCATGACAAAATTTCCTTATGTATTTCATCTTCCATGTCCTTAATTCCTTGTTTTATGAGCTTCTCTTTTAACATTATGTTGAAGATGGCTCTAAATGTCCTAGTTTTAAAAAGCCATTTATTTATATATTGGAGGACCTCTTTCAATTACTTTTAGAATTCCTAGCTATGTATAGTAGAAACATACATAAAATCAAAGGTTGGAGAGAGACTTAGTGTATCTTGAGCTATAAATTTCCAATGAGTCCCAGATATTTCATTGAACAACTTAAGAAAATCTATTTTTTCTCATGAGAAAATATAATTTTGATCCTAATTTTATTTAATCTATTTCATCATTTATTCCTTTTCCTCTTTCAATTTAGTAACCCTTTATAGTTTTTATAATAGTCATTTCTTGTCCACATTTCTATCTAGTTTACTTTTTAACCCTTAATATCACCCTCTAGACTATTGATCTTTGTGTTTTCATTATTTGTAATTTCATTGAGATCATTAATCATTTTATCCCTTTTATTAAAATTATTATTATCACTCAATAATTTTTAGACCAACATAAATGAGTTATCTTAGATATTTTTAACCATTTTCAACTTCCTAGACACCTAAGTAATCTCTTACATCTATAAATGTTTGATATTAATATAGAAGCATATCCTTCTTAGCATTGGTTATAGAAATTACCATATGATATTAGTACATTTTTTCTCCTAAATAACAAATTTATTTCTCAACCTAATAGTTTTATCCTAATATGTAATTTTATATCCTTTCTATCAAAATATTGTTGATCCTACTCAGTAAAATCCTACCTTGATTTAGAAAAATAATAGGCATATGAGTGTTAATTCCTATGTCATGTAAAAATTATGTCATTGGTTGTATAATAAGAATTGGATAAAGTGTAACTATAAAAGAGGAAGATTAATATGAAGGAAACATGAGATAAATTGGGACCAAGGGCATGGAGGTGTGGGCCACTATAAAAATTATTAGGAATCATTGATCCCATTTTTAAAAAGGTTGTGAAGTGGATGGATGTATTAAGTGTGAAATATAAAAAATAATAATGGTCAAATAAGTGGTGGTTATGAAAATGGATAAATGGGTAGTCATGTAAGATAGGATCATTTAAGTGGTATGAAGTGGGGATGTAAGACTTAAAATATTAATAATATTAATACCCACCATTTCAAGAGTGGATTAAAGAGAGGTATAAATGGTTGATGTATTGGTAGGAGTAATAGGATTGGAGATGGCCAAGGATGATGTAATGACATCCACTAATGACTCGATATAATATGTTGACATAGGTTTATTAGAAGCATATACCTCTTCTTTCAATGTTTAACCTTAGAATTTTATAGTAATTATAGTCTTATTTTTATCCCTAGGTTGATCAATCTCATAAGTATTTCTATTTATTCCTAAAATAGAATCCATGGATACTAGATTCTACTCTTATTCTTTTGAAGTGATTTTCTACATGGACTAAGTATTGGTTTATGTTTGTAGCATTTATTTTTGTTCCTCCTCTTTATTTTTTTAAATATACTCTTGTGTTTCTTTATAAATATTATAAGCTAATGAAGGATAATTCTATATCTATTGAAAAGAGTGAGTGATGTACACCATTGTATTTTCATTAGTGCCAATTCTACTTATTTTATGCCTTATTTTTTCTAGTTATACTTTTAATTTCATTGCTATTCCTTAATTTTTATATCAAACCTCCTTATTTATAACTGAATTACTCTATTAGTATTTTTATATTTCCATAATCAACTTATGTAGACTTCATAAATCCTTAAGATACTATATGTTTATATGTCATACCATAGAGGGAAATTATCTCCATTTATTATTTTTATAAATCCACTAAGGAATCCATGTGATTTTTTAAATAATTTTATTCTCATAGAGATCATTATATGGAGTCTTGGTCACTGTATCAAAGAAGCCAACACTTCTCAAGAAAACATAGGATCTTTCTTTCACATCATTACCATAATGAATCCATCATTGCACACACATTACATTCACAATAATATATCATGCACAAATAATCTATCTTTGCATAAGATTCATACAATTTGTGTGTGTGTTACAAATACAATAGGTAGTGCCTAATAAATATGCATATTATTTTGTTTCATAACAACCGCTTGGTTTTTATGATTACCTCAAATATAGGTGGATTACCTAAATAGGTACCCAACTAAATATTGTATGTCAACATAAGGTTAACAATCTCATAAGTATAAAACACTCACAAATCAATATTAACTTCATATGTGAGTGTCAAAACTCTCACTCAAACACCCTTCCTTAAGCGTAGAATAGGAAATGAGAAAAGAGGAAGTAAAGATACTAATGGGTCCTGATAACTAGGCCTGGTTAGGGACCCATGTAAAAATTAACAATGAAATACTAAGTGTCCCTATTATAAAAAATCCATCTTAATATAATACATGGATTTTGAGTTACTATAATCATAGGTCAAATAGTAATTATTACTCTATACAGGGCTTAGTAAAAAACATTAATCACAAAACTATGAAAAAAGAGTTGCCATGGATGAAATATGTCACCATAAAATAAATAGAAATTAGTAAAATCATAATAAAAGTGGAGAATATTACTTATTATACAAGGCATCCTAAGAAACAAGACTTAAAATCTTAAAACATTTTTTTAGTAGGTGTACTTGATGGAGTGAATCCCATCGAACATAAGGGCACTCAAAGGAATCAAAAGTCATAAAATATATAACAATAATCAAATTCCTCCAATATAAAATGTGGTGAACCAAAGGATATCAAATTAAAATACACCTAAATTAATGTGTACACTCCCACCCATAATTCTAAAATAGGTGTAGTGACTCAAAATATCTATATGAGTGAGACAATCCCACTACTCAAACACTGAAAGGATGACACTAAGTTTCACTAGACTAGATAATATTCAAAAGGAGAATAAACTCCTATAAAATATGAAGAATAATTTCAAAATAATATATGCATATACATAATATATTAAGAAGATGTCCCTAGTGGTGATGGGATAGACATGAAACTAAAAAAGAAAGTGCTCATCATGGATCACACACACGTGAAGGAAAAATATCCATGACTCTCACTATGACTAAAAAAATAGACCCATCCAATAATAATATCATGGACACAAAAAATACAAAAGGTATTAAATATATAGAATATGCTATCTCTGAAATGAGAGATGCATTCTTCCAAAAAAATATACCTAAAATAGATAATGTAACTAATGAGCATAAAAGGGTAGGAGGAACAATGTATGGTCAAAGTAGCTAGGTGGTGGATGAGTATCACATGTAGAGTCTTCTCAAATAATGTTTTAGATGATGCTAAGAACTATCATAAATGAATTCCATATGAATACATATGGTGGAGTAATATGCTTGCATATGAGTGGGTGAAAAGGGACCAATTGGAATGTGCAAGTAAACATTTGAATGTGTGTTATATTGATCATGTCTAATTACTATAATCTCAAGTTTATTAGGCCTAAATTAATGTGTTATAAATCTTATGTGTAACTCAATATCCTCACTATGATTGGAGTGAAAAAAATTAGAGCTTTATTATCATGTGATCCAAAATAAAAATTACACACCTACATAATGACCAATACCATTTAGATCAAGCCACTTGATAGGCTAGATAGTGTTAATAATAACCTATAGATGCTTACCAATTCCAAAAAATATATTAGTGTAACCCATGGAATGAATCATATTGGAGCCAAAGTAAGTGGTATACCTCTTAAAATAGATATGCATATATGCATGTGGAACTAGAGTGGGATATGTAGAGTGTGAAACAATAGTAGGCACATAAGCATTAGCTAAAATAATAGGATCAATAATATCAATGGGTTGCTCAAGATCTGGTTAGTCACATTGTAAAATCACATCAAGTGGATGTGTGCTAAATTCAAGATTACATGATAAACTAGAAATAGGGGCATGAATGTCCAACATATTAGTTTGGTGTTGTTTTTAATAATTTTGTTTTTCAAGGAGTGATTGAAGATATACTTTTTATGAATGAAAGAGTGTAGAAAGGATTTTTATTCAATAATCTAGTATTTTATTCCTATATATTTATAAATAAAATAACATGTTAAATGGTTTGCTTAAGATTTAAGAGATTACAATAAAAATGTGCATCTAGTGGATGCCCACCAGAATTAGCTATAAAATCAATGGGTATAATATTATAATTTACATCAATGTGAGTAGAAGAAATAGTTTTATGTCCATATTCTATGTCATCAACAAAATATGGTGTAATTGAATTGTCTTTAAAGGACAAGTCCTCACTATAAAATGAATAAGAAAGAAGTGGAACAGGAGGATATGAGGTCTCAAAGGATTTAGAAGGTCTAAAACCTCCTCAAACAATGTTGAAAAATTGTCACAATCTTGCTTTAGTGACTTGGCATCTGTAATTGAGTTTGAACACACTCATTCCAACACACTAAACTCTACCCTAAATTTTATCCAATCTTGAATTTATTTTCCTTCAATTCCAACTCCTTAAAAAACCTTGAAATTTTTTTAGGGTTAATAAAGGAAGATTTATCATATATTAACTTTGGATATAAGGTCTACCATGGTTTATGTGTTGTTGGCCTTTGTGGAACAATTGTCTATAATACCAACCCTTATAATTCAACTTCCATCCCCTCAAGTAAATTTATGAATTTATCATACTCATTCCTAGACTTATGCTTAAATTCCACCTCATTTTTTATATTCACCAACCATTGAATAAACATTCCATTAGGATCATAGGTCCATGAGTCCTAATTTAGTTTCAATTTGAGATACTTTAACATAGATTCCAATGGAGTATACCCCTTTCACTTATAAAACATGATGTTTAATGAGATATAAGATGGTTCATAGTTACCAATCTTACTATTTTCATTTCCATTATATTATTCAATCATGCCCACCTATATTTTAACCCTGACTTGAACAACTAATTCTAGAAACCCCATAACCTAAAAATGTTTATGTTATAAAATAAGAACCAATACCCTCTAAATTTTGATATCAAAACATATTTTTAAGATTAGTGAAACCTTATCATATATTGAACATTTATTATTGATAAAATAGGAGCCATGAAGCAATCAATAAAGTTGTGATAGGGGCTCTTAGGTTAGCACTTAAGAATATTGGTCCATACAATAACTGGATACATGTTACCATGAATATTATTTATATCCAAAATAATATAATGAATCCTTTAAACATAAGGATAGAGTACCACATGTGCAATCATGAAAGGGTATCTAAAATTTCATGTTGTATTTTAGGTGATCAATTGGTAGTAAATTTTATTTGAAATAATATTATCACAATTAAATGTTCTTGGGTCACATGAATGGATCATATGGATTATAAATAATATTTACAAAAAAATGGCCATCTATATTCCAATCCTAGTCATAGATAAAAAAAAATGGCTAAAAACATACTTAAGTTATCATGTGAAATTAAATTAGATCTGCCTATCTCTATAAGTAGTTCAAGTTCACACTTCACATGATCACATATAACTTTATTTAAAAATGTGAGCCTTTATTTAGCATTGGCCTAAAATGTCTCCTAAATTTTAAGGTTGTGTGTGTGTGTGTGAGTGAGTGTGTGTGTGTGTGTGTGTGTGTGTGTGTGTGTGTGTGTGTGTGTGTGTGTGTGTGTGTGTGTGTGTGTGTGTGTGTGTGTGTGTGTGTGTGTGTGTGTGTGTGTGTGTGTGTGTGTGTGTGTGTGTGTGTGTGTGTGTGTGTGTGTGTGTGTGTGTGTGTGTGTGTGTGTGTGTGTGTGTGTGTGTGTGTGTGTGTGTGTGTGTGTGTGTGTGTGTGTGTGTGTGTGTGTGTGTGTGTGTGTGTGTGTGTGTGTGTGTTGTTTGTGTGTGTGTGTGTTTGTGTGTGTGTGTGTTTGTGTGTGTGTGTGCGCGCGCGCATGCGTGCACGTGTGTGCATGTGTGCATGCATGTGTGTGCATGTGTGTGCATTCTTATTTGAGAAGAAGCATATTCATTATATTCTAACCCATAGAATGGTTTCCCCATGAAAATTACTACATTTACTTAATTTGTAGCATAATTTTATTTATAAAAAACTAATATATTGAAAAAATTATATGTGTGAGACATTAACTTTGTAGGAATCAAAGAGATCAAATCTTTGTGTGAAAGTGGAACCGATTGCTAGACAAATTGATAATTTATAATAGACTTTATGTCTAATTTTTTATAAGTCTTAATTTTGTTCAATCTAGTGTCAAATATATTATCAAATAAGTAAATAATGATAGTATCATTTATATTTTTTTATTGTGTTACAATATGATGCTTGAGATGAGGTATGAGATGAAGGTTGAGGTAGAGTAAGGTTTTATCTCTAGGAATCGATCTCTACCAAAACTCTAGTTGTGTCAGAAGTAAAAATAAAAGGAATAGGTGATGTTATATTATGTACCTATAAATCAATCAGTTGTGAAAATATGATTCAATTTCCTCTACTTGAAATAACTCCCTACCTCTTGATGTTTCACCTTTTCTTTCTTTTATAATAGTTAATATATATAGTATGATTTTGGCTCATACTTTATCGAGTGTGACTATGAAAATTTAGATTCATAATTTTTAATCTATATATTTTGGAGGCCTCCCTTTCCTAACTATGGCTTAACTAAATTTAATCATCTAGGAGTTTGGAATGCTTTATATATTATACTTTATTATTCCTTCATCAAATTTGAGCACTTTAAGATAACTTACCTAATAGGCTTTCTAGAAATCATTTTCTTAAAAAGGGTGTCATTTATAGGACCTACATGTCACTTATGAGATCTTATTTTCACCATACTTTTTATTGAAATAAATCTCAAAAATTTGACCCTATAAATTTCAAACAACCTAAGGGATTTTATATACTAACTTCATCAAGACAATTAAAAAGGTTGATTTTAGAACAAGTTAAAAAAATATATGGGCTCAAAGGGCCTTATTAAAAAAATATTCCTTAATATTGATTAAGGTTTATTACTTAATATAATTAGTATAGAAACTTTAAATGTAATTTAGATATTAATACATGGCATTCAAGCATACATCTAAATGTAAAAGACTAACATTGATTTTACTTATTTAACAAGTGACATATGATAAATATAGTAAATTCAAAAAAAAAAAAAAAATCTTGGGTGACTATATAACTATGACTACATTTTGGAATTAGATATTAGAAAAGATCATACTTAAGATTTATTTGGTTTCATATATCTACACAAGATCAATTCTATCATATTAAGTTAGTATCACTGATCGCTACTAACTTGTTGGTCAGTACCACCAGTCAATACTAGCTTGTTGGATAGTACCAACTTATAAATAAGTGAAAAATAATGGATATATGGTCACATGCACGTATATGTGTGTGTGTATGTGTGTGTGTGTGTGTGTGTGTGTGTGTGTGTGTGTGTGTGTGTGTGTGTGTGTGTGTGTGTGTGTGTGTGTGTGTGTGTGTGTGTGTGTGTGTGTGTGTGTGTGTGTGTGTGTGTGTGTGTTTGATCCTAAACCAAGGATGTGATGAGATCCAAAAATAAATATATTTTTCTTAAAACCCTAGGTGTGCTTGTGAGGGATATAAACTTTTAAAAAATGGAGAAAGTGTAATAGGTTGATCTCACCCCAATCACCCTAATTTGATGATTATCCACTTCATATGTGTTTGATAATCCATAGATGGAAATAAAGCCACACATATTTCTCCCACCTATCTATATTATGCAATTTTTCTCCTTTGCTATATGTATGAAGCTAATTATTTGGATTTGATACTCTACAATGTTTTCTTTGACTTGGCTTTAGAGTGTTTCATACTTGGAATGTGACTTCTTCTAGTTATATATTGATAAAATAGGAAGAATAGGGAATATTTTATAAATGTGAAATACTGTATAAATGTGTTCCATATAATTTCTTAATGCATTTTGAATGATACCTTGATTAGTTTATATATAAGTCTAATTAGTTAATTTCTCATGCCACCAACATGCTAGGAAAATGGTCTAACACTAAGGAGAAAATTTATTTTTAAATATATTCATTTCTAAGAGTGGGTTAGTATATAAAGTCAATATCTACTAGAAATAAAGACCAAATCTATAAGAACCACCTATGTATATAATTAAACTAAGAGTCTAGAGATGTCTATGTAGGATATTTAACAAGTTTTAAATAGATAGTGAGGTTCTTGTAGTTGTGTAATAGTAGAATAGAAGGATTAAATCATAAGATAGAATGTAAGTTTGAGAGAATGGTATATTAAGACCTTGTTTGAGTGGTCAAGTCATGTGTGGTAAAAGTGTGTTAAACTTATCATTTTCAAACACTAAAGACCAAATTTTTGTATCTATAAAATTAAAAGTTCATAAAGTTAACTAAGATGAGTAATATTATAAAATAATAATTTAATCCTAAAACATGAAAGTCTTGAACACTGATAAAAATGATGGGGAATATAATATTCCATTCAAGCCAGGGGATAAAAACTATGTACAAATAATGAACAAGAAATAAACAAAAAAATAGTATTTACATATTTACACAAGGGACATGCTCAATCTATGGGTAAGCCTTGAGATATATCCCATTAACTTGTATTTAAAATAATTATCCATCCAAATTTTCTAGTATAGTATGAGTGTTACCTACATATCCTAAATACAAGTTAATGGGATATATAGTTACTTACCTATTTATGCTCATTTATAGTTACATTATGATGTTATGTTTATACATTATATTTGAATATCATACACGTGATCTAGATAACATATTTTGTAGAGATACTTCTTTAGAGGGAAATTCTTACATAGATTTCACAACTCCCCTCAAAAGAGGGGTAATTTATAGGGGTTTATCACAAATATTAGGCTTTTAATTTACTTTTCATCAAAAAATATCAATACATAGGCTCAACTCAGGTTAAACATAAAATAGAATAGAGATTTAATAGTTAGTTCAAATCACATAGAAATAAGACCAGGTATATATTAACACCCAAATTGGGACACTAGAACCACAGGGCACTACTGTTCACTAAAGGTATTACTATATAATAGCCCTAGCTTTAAGATAATTTGAATCATTTAGACCATTACACTAGGTACAATATAGATTTCCATAGATATAGTCACATGTTTGGTAATTATGTTCAAATTTAGCTTAGATACATTCATTTTAGCTCAGATTCATACCAGTTACTTAGATTTGGGGTCATCATGCACAATGTGATCACTCATACATTTAGATCAGTTACATAAATTTAACTATTACATACTTGATACTGATTTAGTATACTTAAATACTAGATTGGGGGCATGTGTGTAGCACATATTTCCATACACTTAGCTACACATAGGTTGATAAAATGAAATGGAAAATTTCATGTCATTATCTATGATGTATACACTTGTTATCACATTATATTTTGTCACTAGATTCATTTCCTTACTCCATCTATAGTGGTTGGTATTCCCAAGTGGCCTAGAGCCACATAATATACCCAAATGGCCATGGAGCTGAATACACAATTAGATTATACTCAGATACTTTCAACACTTATGTAATATAGTTATATATGCATCTACTTTACATGTAGTTAATGATTGAGTCATGGCCTGATTTAGTTCTTGAGCCAACTACATGAGAGGGTTAGACACACTTACAATCTTATCTAAGCTATTCAAAGAGATCATGATCCACTGAACAAGGGTGGGGAATGATGGAGTCAAAATCAAATTGATTACTTGAGCCACCCATATGAGGATTGAGAAATCCATCAACTCAATAAGCTATTCAATGATATGATCACTATGTACACTCACACACATAGGTTATCCCCAAGTTCATGTATCGGTTCACATACCGAATGAGGTGCATTCATTTTTTTCCTTTTTATCCACTTATATTTACTCAATTACTTTATTTCAGCATAGTATTTTGATTTTGATCATCTCTTAAGTAAGAACTAATTTTTACATGTTTAATTATAGGGCATTGCTTCAGATCATGTTCCACATACATAGACCTAGATTCACGTACTCAAACTCAGTTACATAGGCTTCACTTCTAATGTAAGTCCATGTATGCTTCTATTTCCTTTATACAAGTCATTTCACTTTGTTACGTTACTAGCATAAGGGGGGGGCAAATTTAATCACCTAAAAGTGGTAATTAGATGCTAAGAGTGTCTCTTGAGTTAACCTATCCCTAGACTATCTAAATACCTATCCTTGATCATTAGAATTACTTTTTCAATCATTGAGTAGACCAAAATCACTTAGAGTTAGCCAACACATAGTCCCCTAACTATCATCTCAAATCCAAACCCAAGTTTATTAGCATTCTACCAAGTGGATAATAACACCACATTTAGGATACTACAGCCACATAACACTAGTGTCCCCAACTAGGTGCTACTATCCTTAGCCCTAGCTATTCCCAATGAATACTTTTTCAAATGTAGTCCCCTCCTAAGGTTGGCCTAAGCTCATTTTCTTATTCTCACAAGCAAAATAACCCTATAAATACAATTTTAATTCACCTCTATTAACTAGATGGAATATAAATGCAAAAATATTTAAACCAAAGACAAAGTTGATAAAAATCAAGGTATTTGATTGTTATAGATTAGCTTTTACATTATCAGTTACATTTAGTATTTACTAAGAGGTAAATAGTAATTAGATAGTTTTTTAGTTATTATAATATTTTTATAAATAATTTTATGATAATAGATTAGAATCTATTATTTTTTGAGATATACTATTATGAGTTATAACAATATATAATATATAAAAGATTGAGAGATTTCTAATGAGAGAATGATGGAGAGATTATAGGAATGATATTCCTATATATGTAAAATCCCAAATGTTTTATAATCAGAGTGTGTGTAATAATAATATAGTGTGTTTTAAATTATTTCATATGTTCGGCTTTATTGTCTTTGTGTATGTTTCCATATTTTTAGTGTTAATCTTCTATTGATCTGAACCAACCCCAAATTTGGTATCAGATTGGGTACTTGGTTAGATGGAAGAATAATTTATCTGTAGGGGTATTTGAATTATTTTCCTTTGCCCTAATTTATGAAGTTTAGTTTGTGACATAATCATTGTAGACTGTATAGATTTTATTTTTTAGTGAGTTCTATGTGTTTAGGTTAAAATATTTCTTGTCTCTGAGAGTTCTATGGTCATAGCATTAGAAGATCATCTTTCATGTTGATGAAGGGAAAGACATCACACGTGTAGTATTGAAATGAAATGTGTTGATAAAACATCCTCAACTCAACACTATTAGTCTTTGATCTTTTATGTGTTCATTCTCTTAGTCTTATAGCTCCACATCTCCACTATATCTAACTACTATAAGGATAACATTAAATGTACCTTCATGGTATTGAGAGTGCACATGAAATGCATGTTTGATCCAAAGCAAAGGTGTGGAATTGCATGTAAATTATAAGCTCTTATATTACATTCTTATGAATCACTACCATCTAGTTATTATTCAATATGTTCAAAGGTAATATATATTTGTCAAACATTATGCTTAGTATTATTGACATCTTGTCAGGTTATAAATATAATGATCTATAAATTTTACATGTTATTCATTATACTATGACTACCAATGCATATTTATAGATTTAATTAGTACATTAGAAGTACTACTCAACATTATTCTCTCCAATCAACCTATTTAAATAATTAGTTTCTTAATTGATAGGTTACGTGTCTAATCGTCAGTCATTTTAACATCAAAATTCTTTGTCAAATTTCCTACTTGAGTTTAGCATGTAGTTTTAGTATTATTAATCTTTAGTCTTGGGAAGTTTTATTTTGTTTTTTACTCTGCTAGTTTTTTATTATATTTCATTATCAAGTTAGTCCTTATTGATCAAATTTTTCATAATAGCATTTTTCGCTATATTGAAAATTGATGGCAAGATTATTAGAGTCAATGAATCATATGTCAAAAATAAAAGTATTAGTCATGTTATTGAAATTATTTAGGTCCATGTCAATAGTGATTTATAGGTTGTGTCAAGATTTTTTAAATGTCAAAAAATCATCAAAAATATTAGAAGTTGTTGAGTCATTATTATCAAAAGTTAGAGTCCTTATTTTATGTCATTCTAGTCAATCTCAAAAAATTTCAAAAATAAAAAATATTGGGTTAATTATAAATAGATGTATTTTCAGGCATACCCAACATCTGGTGAGCATGTCAATCTTAGGGGGGGGGCCCATTCCATTCAAATAAAAATTTAATTAAGATTCATGACTTCATTAGCTAAGTAAACATCAACCTACTAGAGGATGGAGGATATAGGAGGTTGGAGGTTGGAGGATAATCAACATCCTCTTGCAAGCCATTAGCGATGGGGTCATGTTTTAAGATAGTGGCATACTATGGGCCAACTCAAATATGCTGAGGATGATTGCCAGTGGTAATGAAAATTATCTATGCTATGCAAGATCGAGTGACAATGATTTCATATAGAGGTTACAAGAAGTGATGAGGACTTAGTCCTTATTTTTTTATTTTTTTAACATTTTATATGTTTAAATAAAAACAAAAGAATATGCATGTTCAAGATTTGTAATTTGTGTAAAAATTCTAAACATAATTCTATGATGTAAAAACATTGTGAAAGGATAGAAAGCACAATGGAAGTCAGTTCATGGATCTTGAAAAGGTTTGTGGTAGATCCAAAAAACCACTAGAGGTGAACATTGGATAAAAAGAGGTTCTTATTCACGTTAAGGTTTTTGGTAAACCTGATTAAAACCATGGGAAGAGTGAGCCTTTCTTTGTATCAAGGTCATGATCCAAATAGGGCATGCCATAAGGAGTGAGCATATGAAAGTGACAGTGTGAATGTTTTTGCACCATGTAAAAACTAAGGGGGGAAATGTTAGGGATTAACTTTTACATTGGTAGTTGTATTCAGTACTTACCAAGAGGTAAATAGTAATTGGATAGTTAGTTTGTTATTTATCCAAAAAAAATTATAAATAATTATATGATATTAGATTAGAATATATTATTTCTTGATATATATTGTTATGATTTATAACAATACATCGTATATAGAAGATTGAGAGATTTTTGGTGAGAGAATGACGAAGAGATTATAAAAATGATATTATTATATATACATAAACTCCCAAATGTCTTATAATCAGAGAGTGTGTGAAATAATAATATAATGTGTTTTAAATTATTTCATATGTTTAGATTTATTATCTCTGTGTATGTTTACACATTTTTTATTGTAATCTTATACTGATATGAAATGGCCCCAACATTGATCCCTATTCTACATTACTTTTGCATACTACCATCTACAATATCCCCAATCCCAATTTTCAAATATTTAAAGTATAAAGGACATTCAAGGCATCCAAGCCCACTCTCATTTTAGAATTCAATTGCACGTGCATCAAAAACTTTGTGGGATAACTACATAGGGCTTGATTCCTCTTTGGATTGTTGGTATGTAAGAAAATATCTTCACAATGGGGTGTTGAGTATATCTAGTCCATCCTAATAACAAACACACAATTATTACTCATGCCATACTTGCAAGGAGGATTAGGGTTTGTACACTAAATCAATTTTTCTAGGCACAACACAAATCTTTAGGTTTCATGCATGTAAGAGTAGGACCTAAAAACATAGGTACAAGTGATTTTATAAAATAGGAATAATCTTGTAAAGGGGACACTTCCATCACCTGAAGGACACTACACAAACATGACACCACTATCCATATTGTCTACCTCTATCGAGTGAGTAGAAAAACACTAGAATCCTATTAATGACACTTAGAACTACCCAAATTTCAACTTTCAAAACCCACATCATCTATGATAGTCAATTTTAAGATAATTCTATATTTATACCTATTTTTTTACATCTCAATTTCTCACTAAGAAATTTATCTAATCATTTGTGGATTATTATCGTTAAATTGATTTGTTACTTTTTAACTAAATTATAAGTCATTTGCTATTATGGGATAGATGTATGTTACTTATATTTCATGATTTCATTATTATGATTTGGTTAATTATAAATTCTATATATAAATATTATATTACATTTATTGTTACAACATTGTTTTATGATATACATCATGATGTATTTGACTAACTACCATCTTGTCATGAATTGGATAAAGGAATCATCCATTAGAGAAAGATGGAGGGAGAGCATAATAAAAGAGGGTGATGTAAATAAATATGGTGAAGGATGATAGAGGAACTAATAAGATCCATGCACACACCACATTAGATTCTAAAATTTATATACATTATGTGTTTGGATTGTTAAAATTAGTATGTTTTAAAGTTAATTATAGTTAAACATTAGAGTTTGTGTGTTATAAATGTTAGTATATACATATGGGATAGATCTTGTATGTGATTTCATTTAGTATATTTTATGTAGACTTAATGCTTAGTTTTTTTGTATGATTATATAAGGTTACTTTAGTTATATTGGTTTATGATTATAGGAACATAAATCTAGTAAATGATATCTAATTATATTATATATAGACTAACAAAATGTCTTTACATTTTTTTAAAATTTTAAGCTTGTTATTATTGATATTAGAGAATATCAATATATGCCAAGCTATTAAAAATAATGAAATACATAGATAGTCTATATAAACTAGTAATAACACATACGATTATCTTGTTATGATTAAAATAAATAATTATTTGTTTTATTATTTTGATATACTAAGATAATTGATGTTGTGTTAGTAAATTTACCATAAAAATAAAGGAGACAATTATCTTTATTATCTATTAAAGGAGGTTGAATTATCCTAAAATACTATCCTAAAATATCTACAACTAATCTTGTTGTCATGCATCAACTATGTTAAAGTGGAAGTAATATTTATCATTACAAATAATTTTTTAAGTGGAATTTGGAGTGGAGTACTTGGTAATGAAATGTAGGTTGACATGCACAATTTTAAAATGAATATATTGATGAGTAAATGAATAGGAAAGTTTACAATTAAGGATTTCTTAATCATGGTTAATGGCAATTAATTGGTTTCAAGTCACTGTTAAAATGGAAAAGCATGAAGTTTGCATGATGACTCCGAGTTGGGGAAATTTTCATGAAAAGATTTATGGGAGAAGTAGATTAGAATAAGAGGTGAGCTGAGATGAAAATGGGGTATGGTAAAGAAGAGAAGGAAAATATAGAGCAAAGAGGAAAAAGGATTACAAGTTTATCTAGACGCATATTTGAAAGTGACTTACCAAATTGGTGAAGAATTATTTCATATGCTTGTAGATTTATTATTTATGGTTTGAATTCATAGGGTTTATAAATGTATGAAATTTAAAAAAAAACATAGGCTTATCCTTGTGGATAGCTTGGCCATCCAAAAAAGTAAGCCAAGAAATATTCTAAATCCATAATACCTCAAACTAATTTATTTTTGCATGTTGAGCCAATAGGGTTTAATGGATTAAAATTCATAGAAACACTATACCCTAGTTGAATAAAAACCCTATGAGAATGTTTTTGTAGCATACATATATATTACTAAGTTTTAAATCTTTTAAGAAATATACATGGGTGTAATATATTCAAAAGAAATGTATATTTATATACATATATTTAGAAATTTAGAAATAAAGAAATAACATATATATATATATGTGTGTGTGTGTGTGTGTGTGTGTGTGTGTGTGTGTGTGTGTGTGTGTGTGTATATATATATATGTATGTATGTATGTATGTATGGATATACATAGGTTTAGAATGTTATTTACTATCTAGATCTGAGTTAAAATGATTTTTGAATATTTATCTATGATCTATAATCATATATGACCTGCATGTATATGTAACATGATATATATATATATATATATATATATATATATATATATATATATATATATATATATATATATATCATGTTACATATACATGCAGGTCATATATGATTATAGATCATAGATAAATATGTGAAGCCATGTTTGAATATTGTGATTTGGCAAAAAGGCAAAATGTGTAATACATGACATAGTGGGTATGCATTTACAATTAAGTTGATTATGTTTTAAGGTACTCATTAAATAATGACTATGTATAAACATATGTATATACATTGTCTATGTGTGTGTTTAATATAAATTAAATATATTAAATATACATATGTTATATATGAATCAATTGTGTCTTATCTTTTGAAAACATGGTATGCTAAAATGATTGTGTATAAATGCATACATGAGTCTATGATATAAACTCAAACAAGAAATTTTATGAAATAAATTGTGATTGAACATGGCATATACATAAATATCCATGATTATGTATTTTTACTCAAATATATTGACTTAAATATATACAGTTTGTATATAACAAATTAAAAAACTTCAAGAGTTTTATGAGTATAAGTCTTTAGTTGAATGACTAGAAACATTATGATTATATATATTTGATGGACTGTGCAAAAATTGTTATATATGTGAATATGTACAAATTTGAGGAATTCAAATAAAATAAAAATAGGGTATTAGATTTAGAATGATTTTGGGGTCAAAATCATACCACATCTAATATTAAGTTTATTACAAGTTTAGTTAGGGGTTAATATAAATAAAGAGACTTATTTTAAATTTGTGTGTGTGTGTGTGTGTGTGTGTGTGTGTGTGTCTATTAGTTATGAGAAGTGTATAAATATATGTGTTATATATTTACATGTGAACTTAGGTCCACATACATAAATATAGTAGGTATGATATTTATTGGATGAATACCTATTGTTATAGTTTTGATTAAATAGGGAACTTAAAAAACAAAAAGGTTAGCGAACTTTAATTTTAAGCATAAATCCTCCCAATAGGTATAATGAAATGAAATATTATAATTTGGTTTTAAAATTTAATTTCTTATTTTTATTGCTATAATAGAATAGTATGTGTAATATATATTTCTAAAATTTTGGTTTTATTACATTACATTTACTTATGGAAAATAGATTTTGTATTATGAGTCTGTATTTTACCCATTTGGTAAATAAACTTACTTGTTATGTTCATTGTTTATGTGATGAATAATAAGAATAATATTCATTCATACATTTGATGGACTAAATGTACATAAGGTGATTATTCCTAAAATTAGCTTAAACAATACTTACTAGTAGGAATTAATCAAAATGAATCTATTGGTTATAGATTTTAACCAAATATTGCATTGTTGGTACTAACTATTATATATTTTAACCAAATATATCATTGTCGGTACTAAGTAGTGAGACAGACTTCACTAGCTTACTTATCACCACCAATGTTAGATGAAGGTAACTTGATCAAGTGGTCTGTATAAATTTGACTAATCCTCGAGATCATTAAATATTTAAAAAATTTGGCCAAAGTAATGTTTAAATAGACATTTTCATTTCATATGTATGATTTACATGTTTTTATGGTATCATGTTAGAACATATTTTATTTATGATATACATCATTTAGTAAAATCTTACATCACACAAATACTAACATATCTCTCTAGATTCCTACACCATGGCTATCTACCCATCTATGAAGGGAGAGGCATTCCATATTTATGGAATTGTGTGGGAGATCAATAGTCCATGGCTGGTGTGGAAAGTTTTCAAATGATACTCTCCCTCCCCACTATAATACTTACATGGGGACTACACTTAAGATTATCAGAGATACTAGAGTTAGAGTGACTCATGATCCATGGAAAATTATATCTATTATAGTATTTATGTCAAGTCTTAATTACTATGGGAAATTTAATTGATTACTTATTATACATTGATAATAGTGGCTATATTATTATACCAATCATGGTTGGATTTTAAATAAATTTCTTTCCTTATGCAGTTATGTTATATTACATTTAATGCTAGTGATCAATAACTTTTATTATTACGTGCTTATATATGTTTAATATGATTAGTAGTATGTTAAGATCACTAATTATATTATTTTGGTGTAGTCTAATGAAAGAATAAGTGTTATGTATTTTTTTTTATAAAAAACATTACTACATTATTCTAGTAAAACCTTATGGGAATGTTACACTGTGGTATTATAGTTGTGTCTCAAACTCTAGGACTTAATGAGTCTTCTAACATTTTTGTATTCTTTTGATATCAAAAAGAATAATGGTTAAATTAATATCATCAAGTGAGGGTGCTTCAAATGTGAATGATAATGACCCTCTATTTGATCCTAACCAATTTACCATTGAATAAGCAATAATATTAGATTAGATTCTTACAGCTATGAATGAGACTATGGACAAAGTCATAGCCTTATAATAAAAAATTCATGGACATGAGGAAGAAGGACATAAGGATGAGACTAAAGAGAATCTCACTGAGTAGGAAATTCCTTAAGAGTAGAGACGTAAGGAAGTGCCTTAGGAGGTGAGAGCACATGTAGCCATAGAATTGGCAAGGGATATGAAAAATGTGAATCCACCTAAGTTTGATGAAGCCATTATGGGAGATGGAGATGAAGCATGGTTGAATAAAATAGAAAAATATTTATATATTTTTAACTACTCTGAGGTCACCAATTCCATTTGGGGAGCTTATTAGCTGGTTGGAGAAGCAATGACATGGTGGGCCAACAAAAAGTTAGAAATGAATCTAAACTCAACCACCACTACTGGGGAGTAGTTTGTGACACTATTTATATCACTATGGTTTCTACATTTATATTTTGACCAAAATCTTATAGATTTTTAGAGTCTAAAACAAGCATAATTATTGGTAAATGAGTATTGGAACAATTCACCAAACTTATGAATATGTGTCTTGGTATCAGGAAGATGAGAGATTCAGGATTAAGAAGTTCATAATGGGATTAAAAACCCAGATTGGTGGAGAAGTGGAAGTTCATGGATCATATACCATGGACCAAGTCTTTGAGAAAGTATTCAAACAAAAGTAAAAGTTGAAATATCTTACTCAGGTTAAGGATAAGTTTAATAAAAAGTTTGGAAGTTCAAAGCCAACTTTCAAGAATAAGAAATGGAAGAAGAAGAGTGGAGACTATTAGATTTAGTTCAAGAGTTAGAATACCAGATTTAATAGTAGTTTAGGTAGAATGAAATTGGGTAATGATTCTAGAGGTGATTTCAAGGGAAAATAATAGACTAATAGGAAATGACCACCAAGAGGTTTATTTATCTATAGAGGTGACCATTTTATGCATGAATGTACCCAAGACAAGTTGAGTAACAAAGGTTTTTCCCCTTAACAAGGAATTTTTCAACTTTGTATTCATGTGGCAGTTGATAATTGACAAGCCAAATTCCAAGCTTCACCATAGAACTATCAGGTATTTTGTTTGAACATACACTTTCCATTTTGATAGATATATGGGCTATAAATGATTTATATCTCTTAGGACTATAAATAAATTATCTAGAAAATTTGGTGTAATGGCAAATGCATGGTTGATACAATATGGGAATGATTACAAAGTCCAAGTTGATAAGTGTTAGTTGAAGCAAAAATTAGTTTGCTTGAATTCACTATGGTGTTGGATATTTATGTACCACCATTAGGGTCATATGATATGATTCTAGGTGTTAAATGGCTTGCAAATCATAAGGCCAAGGTTGATTGTTATCTAAAAAAGGTTGAGTGTCTTAATGATTCTATAAATTAGACACTAATTCAAGGTGAGAAAAGGGAGTTAAGTCTTACATAGATTTATGTAATACAACTCAAGAAGGCCCAAGGAAGAGGATGTCAAGTATTTATCATCAATATAAATGGAATGGAGGAAACTAAGGAACCATCAATTGAATATTATCCTTAGAAATTTTCATGATGTCTTTCTAGAGGAATTGTTAGGATTGCCTCCTAAATGGGAGTTTGACTTCTCTATTGACATCAAACTAGGATCAAAACCTTAGTCTAAAGATTCATATATAATGACAACCACTAAATTGATTGAATTGAAGGTATAACTTCAAGAATTATTATTCAAAGGATTGATCATACCAAGTGTGTCACCATGGGGCGAACTAGTTATCTTTGTTAATAAGAAGGATGACACTCTTAGACTTTGCATTAATTATATAATGTTGAATAAAGTGACCATCAAAAATAGGTATCCACTACCTTGAATATATGATCTTTTTGATCAAATGTGAGGAGCAACAACCTTTTCGAAGATTGATCTTAGATTTAGATATCATCAATTAAGGATAAAAGATGAGGATATTCCAAAGATGACATTTATAACTCACAATGGGAATTATGAGTTTATAGTGTTAGCATTTGGGTTATTAAATGCACCTATAACATTCATGAATATCATGAGCAACATGTTCAAAGATTATCTACATCATTTTGTTTTGGTATTTTTAGATGATATTATTATTTAATATAAAGATGAAGAAGATCATCTTCAACATCTGGAGTTGGTTTTAAAACATTTATGAAAGCATAGGCTATATGGAATATTATCTAAGTATGCATTTTTATAAAATAAAGTGCAATATCTAGGACATATTATCTTAGAAGATGGTATTTTTATTGATTTGGCTAAGATAAGAGCCATTATGGAGTGGTTGATACTAAGGATTGTCCATGAGGTAAGGTGTTTCATGGGATTAGTGGGCTATTATAGGATATTTGTTTTGAATTTTTCCAAGATAGCTAATATAATTACCTCTCTATAACCTAAGAATCAAAGTTTAATTTTGTTAAATAAGTGTGAAGTAGATTTTTAGGAATTGAAATAAGGATCAAATAAGTGTGAAGTAGATTTTTAGGAATTGAAAATAAGGATTAATTAAGCACCAATGTTAAGAGTTCTTGATCTTAATGGTCAATTTTCAATGATCACAAATGCATCTAGGAATGGACTAGGAGGAGTCCTTATGTAGGATGGTGTAGTGGTAGCTTATGAGTCAAGGAAGCTAAAGCCTTATGAGGTGAATTATGCCCCTCATGACCTAGAACTTGTAGTAATCATTCAAGATTTGAAAGTTTGGAGATATAATTTATTGGGAAAACCATTTGAGCTCAAGACTAATAACTTAGGACTCAAATACATCTTCACCCAGCCAAATTTGAATGCTCATCAACAGTGTTAGTTAGAGTTTTTGTTTGACTATGACTTTGATATCAATTACATCAAAGGTAAGGGGAATATAATATCTAAATCCTTAAGTCATAAAATGTGTATAGTAGTTGTGTCTACTATCAGGAGTAATTTAGGGATCATGTGATTGAGTTATCACTAGGAAATGAATTCTATGACCAAGTCATAAATTTTTTATTTAAGAATGCTCAAAATCCTAGGTATAAAAGATATAGCTTAGAAAGTGATGGTCTTCTACAAAACAATGATAGGATGTATATGATAGATGGTGAGAATATGAGGAGCATCATGCTAAAGGAACTACATAATCCCCTATATTCAATAAATCGAAGAGTAACCAAGCTCATTGTAGATCTTAGACCACTTTATTTCTAGAAGGGAATCAAGAAAGATGTAATGGATTTTGAGTCATGTTGTCTGAAATGTCAGCAAGTGGAAGCTAAACATGTGCATCTAGATAGATTATTATATCCACATGATATACCAGAATGGAAATGGTAGGTGATCAATATGGAATTTTTCCAAGGATTATTGTTATCATGTAATATACATGACATGATCTTGGTTGTAGTTGATAAATTAACCAAGGTAGAACATTTTATACCAAGCAATTTGATAAATAATGCACCAACTCTTGAAAAGAAATTCATAAAAGAAGTTTATGAATTTCATAGATTTATAGATAAGATCATATCAGATCATGATCTGAGAGTGACTTCTAGGTTTTGGTTAACTCTAAATTTAGCTTTGGGTATGCAACTAAATTTTAGTATTGTATATCACCCATAGACTGACATTCAAACTCAGTGAATTGATCAGGTATTAGAGGATATTATTCATATATATTACATGAATCATAAATATAAATGAGAATAATACCTTCCATTGGTTGAGTTTGTATACAATAACTCATACCAATCTACTTTGAATAGGGCACCATTTGAAACACTATATGGAAGAAGGTGCAAGACACCAATCAGTTAGGATACGTTAGAAGACAGGGTAGTCTTTGGACCTGAGATGATTTTAGAAGTGGAAGATCAAGTCAAAATAATCAGGTACAGTTTGGCCAAGGCCAATGATAGGTAGAGGAGATATTATGATTTGAAGAGAATTATTAGGTAGTTTTTTTTAGGTGATAAAGTATTCTTATGGGTTAAGCTACAAAAGAGCTTGATTAAATTTTGAAAGTCAACAAAACTTTCATCAAGATATGTGGGACCCTTAAAACAGTTAGAAGTGGTCAATAATATAGCGTATAGGCTTGTATTTCCACCATCCCTAGCTCTATTACATAATGTCTTGCATATATTTGATCTTAAAAAGTATATATTTGATCTTTTGCATGTGTTGAAGTGGAATGTTTTGTAGGTTCTATATACTAGGGTGGTCATGGTAGAACCAATTAGAGTAATTGACACTAACAAGCTTCATTTATGTAATAGATAAGTGTCACAATGCAAAGTATTATGGGACCAATACTTTGAGGATAGTGCTACTTGGGAGGACTATGATGAGTTATACAGGCTATTTCCATATTTATTTGCTTGATTTGATGCTTCATACTATATTATTTTTCTGCTAAACTTTGTTTATTATTTAAAAATTTTGTTTGAATAATTTTCATCGAGATGATGACCAAATTTAAGGGAAAAAGATGTTACATCCCAATTTCTCATTAATCTAATTTACCTAATTATCCATAGATTATTATGGTTGTAAATATAATTAAATTATAACATAGATTCTATGATTTCATTAATATGAGTTGGCTAATTGTGAATTTTGTACATAATTATTATGTTACATTTATTTTTATAGCATTTTTTTATGATATATATCATGATGTATTTGACTAACTACATTCTTATCATGACTTGGATCTAGGAGAGTTCATCCCTCAGAGCATTAAAAGGAGAGCATTATCTGAGAGGGTGACATAGATGGAGATGATGAAAAATGATAGAGGAACTACTAATACCCATGCACACACCACATTATATTTTAAAATTTATATGCATTATGTGTTTGAATTTTTATAATTAGTATGTTTTAAAGTTAATTACAGTTAAACATTAGAGTTTGTGTGTTATAAATGTTAGTAAATAGATATAGGATAGAAATTGTATGTGATTGCATTTTGTGTATTTTAAGTAGACTTAATGCTTAATGTTACCATATGATTATATAAGGTTACTTTAATTATATTTGTTTATGATTATGGGAACATAAATCTAGTACATGTGATCTAATTACTATTATATATATAGACTAACAAAATGTCTTTACAATGTTTTAAAATATTAAGATTTATATTTGATAATATAAATATATGCCAAGTTATTAAAAATAATGAAAGACATAGTTAGTCTATATAAACTAGTGATAACATAAATGATTATCTTATTATGATTAAAATAAATAATTGTCTATTTTATTATTTTGATATAAGAAAATTGTTGACATTGTGTTAGTTAAATTAACATAAAAAGAAAGGAGATAATTACCATTATTATCTATTAAAGGATGTTCAATTATCATAAAATACTATCCTAAAATATCTACACCTAATCTTGTTATCGTGCATTGACTATGATGAAATGGGAGTAATACTTATCATTACAAATAATGTTTTAAGTGGAATATCCGATCATGAAATGTAGGTTAACATTCATAATTTTTAAATGAATATATTAATGATTAAATAAATATGGAAAGTTTGAATTAAGGATTATTAAGCACGGTTAATGGTAGTTAACTGGTTTCAAGTCACTGTTAAAATAGAAAAGCATGGATTTTGTAGGATGATTGCAAGTTGGGGAAATTTTCATGCAAAGCTTGATGGGAAAAGTAGATTAGAATAAGAGGTGATATGAGAGGAGAATGGGATATAGAAAAGAAGATAAGGAAAATACAAATCAAAGAGGAAAAAGGATTACAAGTTCATCTAGACTCAGATTTGAAAGTGACTTACCAGGTTGGTGAAGTAATTATTTCATATGCTTTTAGATTTACTATTTATGGTTTGAATTCGTACGGTTTATAATTGTATAAAAAATTGAAAAATAACATAGGCTTAACCCTATGGATGGATCCATCATCCACACAACTAATACAAAAAACTTTATAGATCCCTAATACCTCATATTGATTTATTTTTGGATATTGAGCTGATAGGATTTAATGGATTAAATTTCATAAAAATACTATTCCTTAGTTGAATAAAAACTCTAGGTCGATGCATTTTAGCATACATATATATTACTGAGTTTTAAATCTTGTGAGAAATATACATTGGTGTAATATATTTAAAATAAATGCATATTTATATACATATATTTATCAATTTAGAAATAAATAAATAACTTGGTGTGTGTGTGCGTGTATTTGCATATATGGATATACATAGGTTTGGAATGTTATTTACTAGCTAGATCCGAGTTAAAATGATTTTCAATGATTCAATATAGAAGTTTGAATACTATCATTACATTTTATTATTGAATTCTATGAATAGACTGTCGACTTAAGAAATGATTGTGTAAAATATAATAATTAAAAATGGTGAATAGAATGTAGTATATTTATGAATACACAAGGGCTTGTGTATTCAATAAAATAATGCAATCATAGGGTGAATATATATATATATATATATATATATATATATATATATATATATATATATATATATATATATATATAGGTATCATGAATTACAATGCATAGATAAATATGTGAAACCATGTTTTAACATTATGATTTGGCAAAAAGTCAGACTGTGTAATATGTGACATATGAGTATGCATATACACTTAAGTCAATTATGTTTTAAGGTAATCATTAAACAATGAATATATATATATATATATACACACACACACATACATATATATAGACACACACACACACACACACACACACACACACACACACACACACACACACACACACACACACATATATACATATATATATATATATATATATATATATATATATATATATAACATATGTATATATACTTTGTTTAATTTATAAATAAACATACATACATGTGACATATATATATATATATATATATATATATATATATATATATATATATGTCACATGTGTGTATGTTTATTTATAAATTAAACAAAGTATATATACATATTTGTTTAATTTATAAATAAACATACACACATGTGACATATATATATATATATATATATATATATATATATATATATATATATATATCTTCTTAAGCACTAATGTAGCTCACACCTATAAATTTGAACTAAGTCATCATCAAGAGTCATGAAAGACATTGTGAGAAGCCAAAAATTATTTGATATAAGGCATATGTTTCATGATATAAGTTATAATTGGAGTTTTTTAGGTATTAAATCATTCTTATGTAAATTTCAATGTAATATAGAATGTGAACATAGTCAAGAAATCATCAAACAAGGACCTAAAATTGTGCATTATCATGAACCATCATAATTGTCATTCAATAGAAGACCTCAACAACATCAAGAATACTAATACTCTACTTATGCACCGCTATGAGGAGTTATGAGAAATAAAATGTGGTTTTAAGAAGATTCAATTTTTTAAGGAGTCTTCAAGCATGTCAAGAAGTTAATCTCTTCTCTCTATGCTAAATCAAGTAGAAGAAGTAAATTCAAACAAGGATTTCTATACCCCTCAAAAGGTAGAGTTTAATCATGCAAGATTGGAGGAGTTAGTTAAAGGCTAAGTAAAGATTTAAATTTTAAGAGACAAATATCTTCCAAAATAGATATGCTTTATTGATCTTTAACAAATTCAATCCTCCAACAAGGACTTCTATGCTCCCTCCCAACTTGGAGACTTAAAATAAAGTGTTAGTACATTAGAGAAGAGAAGAAGATGTCTATTGAAGTTAAAATTTAGTTGTGTTTTATTTTTTAGTCATAATTAGGGAATTGATGACAATATTACTTATTGGTCCCCTCACTAAAGGTTCCTTTCACTATATGTATTTGATTTTTATAAGTAAGGAGATATATCTCTTGCTAGTTTTGGCTCAGCCTTGCCAAGTTTTAGACTTATAAACACTTTCTTGAGCAATAAAGAAACTGATTTTACCTTCCAATATTATATGTTATTATGTGAAATTGATGAATTGGTAATGTAAGATTATGATAATTATAGCCTATCCCTAATTTATGTTTAATTTTGTGCACCTTTATATATAAAACTTGATCTTATGCATGTTGTATCTTGTTTCTCTTAGAGTTTATGAAATTGATAGTTATGATGAATGTCATTTGATCTTCGTAAGACAATTGTTCATCCTTCTAGGTACTTTTATAAGCTTAATACTTTCTAAAAAACACTTATGTTCAAGATTAACTAGGGAATTATGAGTTGTGTATGTGCAGGTGATATTTGAGTTCATTTTGTGTGTGTCCAAGCAAGTTGAGGTATTGAATTTTGGTGCATCACCCCATAGTTAGTCTTATAAGTATAGGAAGAAGTTGTGTCTCCCTCTCTTTTAATTGTTAATAAGTAGTTTAGGTGAGGATCAAGGTTATTCATTAAGGGAACTAGTCCTCTATATAGGTTTAATTCCATTATAGGTCACCCACAACCTATAAGTGATCCCATTGTGTCAATTGGGTGAGGAATATTGAAGACCTTCCTCAAGGGTGAAACTCAAATTTGACAATAGTTTTTAGCACACCTAGTAGGACCATAGATCAAAAGATTTATAGAGAATGGTGATAGTTTTAAAATTTTATTATAGACACGTCGCTCAAGTACTTAGTATCTAAGGACTCCATAAGTATACATACATCCTAGTAGTAGATTAGTGAAATTTTCATGCCAAAAATCACAATATCAGCTACAAAAGGTATTCCTTATAATTTTATTAAATTACCTTTGAATTTAGCAAAAAAAAAAGTTTCTTGAAATCTAAGACATACAAAAAAACATCCCTCTACCTCAATACATCTAAACTTACCTCAAAATATCCTTATATCAAAACTAAATTTTAGTATGGTTGTCCTTAAAAACCAAGTTTTTGTGCCTTTTGATGGTGGTATCCCTTTGAATCTTACCCAATATATTGATATTCCAACCTCAACATTGAAAATTTTACCTTTATTCACCAGAGAAGATTAAACCAATCCTATTTATCACATTAAATATGTGGCTAAACTATGCTTAATGCATTGTGTAACCCAATAAAATGTAGCGATTAGATTACTTGTTGCATCCTTCAAGGGAAAGTCTCTACAGTGGTATGGGAACCTTCCTCTAAATTACATTATAGATGAGGATGAGTTAGAAGTATCCCTTTTTTAAAAAATTGAGGATAAATAAAACCACCTATCTCTATTTGATCAATTGACTACCATTAAGAGAGCTCCCTATGAATTCATGGTTGATTTCAACCTTAGGTTCTGTTATCACATAAAAGTATACCCTTGTAAGAACATGTGCATGTTTTCAATATTATTGATACAATGGAAACCCTTTAAGTTTTGTAACCTTATATTGGATATAATATCTAGATTAATTTTTAGTTACATTTGGTACACTCACCTGCTTCTCTCTAAAATCTCTAATTTTATGCTTTCTTGACTAGGAAAAGGGTAGAAAGAGCAATGCTACAGTTGAAAATGGAAATGAAAATTGAAAAATTAGGGTGATACACTAATGTTAAGGTCAATTATTCCTATACTTGACATAAATTATAATATGAAAAATTTAAAACATTTAATTCATATCCATTCAATGGTCCTTGCATCAGTAATTTACACATAGGTTTTGAAAGACACATACTAGTTTAGAAGGAATGAACACAGTTTGAATTCACTTTTAGATTAGGTAGAAATCAGACTTAGAAACTTTATATGAACTAAAATAATTAACATTTGCTTCATAAAGGTGATATATTAATACATAAACATAGGAAAATAATCATTCACTAAGTTACATTAATGAATGTTAAGAACACATGTTATGAACAACCTAAAAATAGAGGAAAATTTAACTCTTTATTAAATCAAAGGTGGGTAGTAAAAAATTTGATAGAGTTTCAGTAATAAGAAGTAATAATTTATTAATAATCATTAAAAAATTAATTCACATATATAAAAAATAAGAAAGGAGAGAGGATACAATCAACTAGAGATGATTCCTTTGTCTAGTCCAGCGTCACTCCTACTTCAAATTGAACTTAACTAAAACTTCAAACTTCCAAAAAAATTCCAAAATTCCAACATAGTAATTTTGTATTTTAAAATTTAAATAAAATTTATCTCCTTGGAATATTATGTGTAAATGAGAGAGATAAGTTAGTTTGAATGTTTGAAAAGTCAAAGATTCATGCATGTGTTTGAATAGTTTTCAACTTAAAGAGATCTTTGACTATCTTTAGTTAACTCCTTGTAGATAGATTGAACTCTATTTTTTCTTATATTAACTCATTTTTATATTTCATTCATCTTTAAGTTTTAATTTAGTTACATTTATTTCATCTTGGAGTTTTACTTTGACCTATCTTGACTTGTAACTTGTAGTTTATCTTCAATTATCTCACTTGCATCATAAAGACATGTTTGACTTCTCAAATTTATAAAGTTAGCCCAAATGGGGGTGTAATATGAGAGATATTTCATGATTATTTTATAATGAATATATTAAAATAAAATATTACCTAAAATTTTAACCAAGACTTCAAGTCAACTTCTCCACTTTTGCATGTTTTGAACTCCACTTTTCTAGAGCTCCTTAAAAGCTTATTTTTGTTGACTTGATCTTTTATAAATTTAGATAAGAGGGGGTTATAGAAGTTATAGAGAGATAATAATTTTTATTTTTAATCATTCATGAAATATATTTTATATCTTTTCATTTGATGATGACAATTACAACTCTTCATACTGGTTCTTCTTGGAAGTGTGCATCTTCTGTGGCTTGACAAGCTTCTTGAATACACTGTGAGAACTTAGAACTTAATGAATTTGAATTATTTTACTATATAAGGAGTGTAAATATGATTATAAAATAATAATAAAAAATTAATAGACCTTAAAATAAAATTTCAGATCCAAAATCCATGTACAACTTTTTAAAATGCCATTTTATTCTCTCTTGTGCTCTTTTGGATTCAAGAAACCCTAATTTCCCTCATAAATAGACCTATATTTTTGTATTTTATATAAAATAATGTATATTAAATATTATAAAATAATTTTAAACCTTTAAATACATCAAAAATTACTTTCATGTCAAAATTCAAGAGATTTTATTTAATAAAACTCAAAATATGTACTTTTTGGTGTTTCTTAGCTTGCACAATTTCATTTTTGAATATCTATAGGTATAATTTTTTCCATTTAATTTAATTTATGAGAAATAAATACCTTATTAATTTTTAATTTTTTTCTTAAATAACCCATCTTTCATTTTAACCATTAGATGTGCTCAACCAATCTCTTAAATCTCTCAAAATTTGCCTTTTTTGACTGTCTCTTTTACTTGCTTAAAAACATAATACCTGTATCTTTTACCTTATTAATTTTTTAAATAAATATTTTTATTAATTTAATTTATTTCCCCATAATATATCACATAAATTTTATTTTGAAATAAGAAACTCAAAAGTGTAATTATATCTCTTAAAATTGAGCCATCAGGGTTTAAGGGTTTTAGAGCACATGTTCTTATTAATTTTTTTATAAATTTAAGCCCATGTAACCTTACACAAATTAATTTAATATTTATTTAATATTATATCAACACTCCCATTCATAAAATTTTAACCAAATCTTCTTCACCTTCATGTACTGAGCTTTTCAAATTTGTCTTCACTAGCTTGTAATTGACTAGTTAGAGGAATAGAAAGAAACCTCTATAATTTTTTTGACTTGTGAGTTGTTCCTAAGATTTTTTTTTTAATTTATTAAGTTTTAATTAAAAAATTATACCTTTTTTAATCTTCACTTCATAAATTTAATCTTATTTAAAACCTACATATAAGCAACTTTAACCAGTGATGGCAAAATTGTCAACATTCTCGACAACTTTGTTGGGACGTTTGCCTTCTAAACACTCAAGACCAGTAGATTTATCCATTAGTATATTTATTTATGAAAATATATTAAAAAAAAATTAAACTCAAAATTCTCTTAATAAAATACAACACTTTTTAATAATCACTTATTGAATTAAAAACTAAAACAACTATCAACTAATTTTTTTGCTAGATATCACTTGGAGAAAAGTGAAAATTAATACAAATAAAAACTGAACATATGAATAATATAAATTCAAGGAAATTAAAATATAAATACTAATATATACAAGATGACATTTCACCTGTATCAAAATAAAAGCCTCTCAGGTCCTTTCCATGTGATTAACAAAAATGAGGAACAAATTATTATTTAAGTGTCATTCTAGTTGGATCAACTCTTTTCTTACTTGTAAACCTCTTTGGTTTATCTTCAAGTGATTAAATTGAAAAAAACATGTCTATAATATAAAAAAAATCTTCTTGTGATTTAATAATCAAATCATTTTAATCTTCAAGAATAAGAAATGGAAAAAGAAGAGTGGAGACTGTAAGAGTTAGTTTAAGAGTTAGAATACCAGATTTAATAGTAGTTTAGGTAGAATGAAATTGGGTAATGGTTCTAGAGGTGATTTCAAGGGAAAATAATAGACTAATAGGAAATGACCACCAAGAGGTTTATTTATCTATAGAGGTGACCATTTTATGCATGAATGTACCCAAGACAAGTTGAGTAACAAAGGTTTTTCCCCTTAACAAGGAATTTTTCAACTTTGTATTCCTGTGGCAGTTGATAATTGACAAGCCAAATTCCAAGCTTCACCATAGAACTATCAGGTATTTTGTTTGAACATACACTTTCCATTTTGATAGATATATGGGCTATAAATGATTTATATCTCTTAGGACTATAAATAAATTATCTAGAAAATTTGGTGTAATGGCAAATGCATGGTCGATACAATATGGGAATGATTACAAAGTCCAAGTTGATAAGTGTTAGTTGAAGCAAAAATTAGTTTGCTTGAATTCACTATGGTGTTGGATATTTATGTACCACCATTAGGGTCATATGATATGATTCTAGGTGTTAAATGGCTTGCAAATCATAAGGCCAAGGTTGATTGTTATCTAAAAAAGGTTGAGTGTCTTAATGATTCTATAAATTAGACACTAATTCAAGGTGAGAAAAGGGAGTTAAGTCTTACATAGATTTATGTAATACAACTCAAGAAGGCCCAAGGAAGAGTATGTCAAGTATTTATCATCAATATAAATTAAATGGAGGAAACTAAGGAACCATCAATTGAATATTATCCTTAGAAATTTTCATGATGTCTTTCTAGAGGAATTGCTAGGATTGCCTCCTAAATGGGAGTTTGACTTCTCTATTGACATCAAACTAGGATCAAAACCTTAGTCTAAAGATTCATATATAATGACAACCACTGAATTGATTGAATTGAAGGTACAACTTCAAGAATTATTATCCAAAGGATTGATCATACCAAGTGTGTCACCATGGGGTGAACTAGTTATCTTTGTTAACAAGAAGGATGACACTCTTAGACTTTGCATTAATTATATAATGTTGAATAAAGTGACCATCAAAAATAGGTATCCACTACCTTTAATATATGATCTTTTTGATCAAATGTGAGGAGCAACAACCTTTTCGAAGATTGATCTTAGATTTATATATCATCAATTAAGGATAAAAGATGAGGATATTCCAAAGATGACATTTATAACTCGCAATGGGAATTATGAGTTTATAGTGTTAGCATTTGGGTTATTAAATGCACCTATAACATTCATGAATATCATGAGCAACATGTTCAAAGATTATCTAGATAATTTTGTTTTGGTATTTTTAGATGATATTATTATTTAATCTAAAGATGAAGAAGATCATCTTCAACCTCTGGAGTTGGTTTTAAAACATTTATGAAAACATAGGCTATATGGAATATTATCTAAGTATGTATTTTTATAAAATAAAGTGCAATATCTAGGACATATTATCTTAGAAGATGGTTTTTTTATTGATTTGGCTAAGATAAGAGCCATTATGGAGTGGTTGATACTAAGGATTGTCCATGAGGTAAGGTGTTTCATGGGATTAGTGGGCTATTACAGGATATTTGTTTTGAATTTTTCCAAGATAGCTAATATAATTACCTCTCTATAACCTAAGAATCAAAGTTTAATTTGGTCAAATAAGTGTGAAGTAGATTTTTAGGAATTGAAATAAGAATCAAAAAAGTGTGAAGTAGATTTTTAGGAATTGAAAATAAGGATTCCTTAAGCACTAATGTTAAGAGTTCTTGATCTTAATGGTCAATTTTCAATGATCACAAATGCATCTAGGAATGGACTAGGAGGAGTCCTTATGTAGGATGGTGTAGTGGTAGCTTATGAGTCAAGGAAGCTAAAGTCTTATGAGGTGAATTATGCCCCTCATGACCTAGAACTTGTAGTAATCATTCAAGCTTTGAAAGTTTGGAGATATAATTTATTGGAAAAACCATTTGATCTCAAGACTAATAACTTAGGACTCAAATACATCTTCACACAGCCAAATTTGAATGCTCATCAACAGTGCTAGTTAGAGTTTTTGTTTGACTATGACTTTGATATCAATTACATCAAAGGTAAGGGGAATATAATATCTAAATCCTTAAGTAATAAAATGTGTATAGTAGTTGTGTCTACTATCAGGAGTAATTTAGGGATCATGTTATTGATTTATCACTAGGAAATGAATTCTATGACCAAGTCATAAATTTTTTATCTAAGAATGCTCAAAATCCTAGGTATAAAAGATATAGCTTAGAAAGTGATGGTCTTCTACAAAACAATGATAGGATGTATATGATAGAGGGTGAGAATATGAGGAGCATCATGCTAAAGGAACTACATAATCCCTTATATTCAATAAATTGAAGAGTAACCAAGCTCATTGTAGATCTTAGACCACTTTATTTCTAGAAGGGAATCAAGAAAGATGTAATGGATTTTGAGTCATGTTGTCTGAAATGTCAGCAAGTGGAAGCTAAACATGTGCATCTAGATAGATTATTATATCCACATGATATACTAGAATGGAAATGGTAGGTGATCAATATGGAATTTTTCCAAGGATTATTGTTATCATGTAATAGACATGACATGATCTTGGTTGTAGTTGATAAACTAACCAAGGTAGAACATTTTATACCAAGCAATTTGATAAATAATGCACCAACTCTTGAAAAGAAGTTTATGAATTTCATAGATTTATAGATAAGATCATATCAGATCATGATCTGAGAGTGACTTCTAGGTTTTGGTTAACTCTAAATTTAGCTTTGGGTATGCAACTAAATTTTAGTATTGTATATCACCCATAGACTGACAGTCAAACTCAGTGAATTGATTAGGTATTAGAGGATATTATTCATATGTATTACATGAATCATAAATATAAATGAGAATAATACCTTCCATTGGTTGAGTTTGTATACAATAACTCATACCAATCTGCTTTGAATAGGGCACCATTTGAAACACTATATGGAAGAAGGTGCAAGACACCAATCAGTTAGGATAGGTTGGAAGACAGGGTAGTCTTTGGACCTGAGATGATTTTAGAAGTGGAAGATCAAGTCAAAATAATTAGGTAGAGTTTGGCCAAGGCCAATGATAGGTGGAGGAGATATTATGATTTGAAGAGAATTATTAGGTAGTTTTTTGTAGGTGATAAAGTATTCTTATGGGTTAAGTTGCAAAAGAGCTTGATTAGATTTTGAAAGTCAACAAAACTTTCATCAAGATATGTGGGACCCTTAAAAGAGTTAGAAGTGGTCAATAATATAGCGTATAGGCTTGTATTTCCACCATCCCTAGCTCTATTACATAATGTCTTGCATATATTTGATCTTAAAAAGTATATATTTGATCTTTTGCATGTGTTGAAGTGGAATGTTTTGTAGGTTCTATAAACTGGGGTGGTCATGGTAGAACCAATTAGAGTAATTGACACTAACAAGCTTCGTTTATGTAATAGATAAGTGTCATAATGCAAAGTCTTATGGGACCAATACTTTGAGGATAGTGCTACTTGGGAGGACTATGATGAGTTCTATAGGCTATTTCCATATTTATTTGCTTGATTTGATGCTTCATACTATATTATTTTTCTGCTAAACTTTGTTTATTGTTTAAAAAATTTGTTTGAATAATTTTCATCGAGATGATGACCAAATTTAAGGGAAAAATATGTTACATCCCAATTTCTCATTAATCTAATTTACCTAATTATCCATAGATTATGATGGTTGTAAATATAGCTAAATTATAACATAGATTCTATGATTTCATTAATATGAGTTGGCTAATTGTGAATTTTGTACATAATTATTATGTTACATTTATTGTTCTAGCATTGTTTTATGATATATATCATGATGTATTTGACTAACTACATTCTTATCATGACTTGGATCTAGGAGAGTTCATCTCTCAGAGCATGATAAAAGGAGAGCATTATCTGAGAGGGTGACATAGATGGAGATGATTAAAAATGATAGAGAAACTAATAATACCCATACACACACCACA
>JARHVA010000483.1:5027500-5102500 GCA_037957365.1 Torreya grandis
ATATAATAAAATATATGCAAACCTAAGTGTGTATACACACTTTACATTTTGACATGAATACAAATCATGAAATATGGCTTAATGTAAAACCTACAATAATACCACTAAAATTAGTTATTATCCATATTTGAAAGTTAAAAATATGAACTTTAAATTTGAATTTTGAAAATATATCAAATAAATTACACACTTTAAAGGCTATGCAACCCAATTTACATGTAAATTGAAAGTGGAGAGGCATTTGTTTCCTTATTGAGGCATTGGGAAAAATGTTAAACCTATGGTGAATTGAGAATGATCAAGTCTAAATTTAAAAATATTTGAATGCTCTTGAGTTGGAAATATTGTATGCTCTAATATCATTTGATTTTTTAGAGTAATTTATACAAAAATTTAAGGGGTGGAACCAAAAAATGGATCGATACATCTTGAAAAAGTATAACCATATATGTTAAGTGTCACTAGACTCTAATTTGATCCACGTGCAACATAAAGATGAATCACACTATTGTAGACACACACACACACACACACACACACACACACACACACACACACATATTCTATTTTAAATTTTGAAAATTTGAAACTATTGAGACTTTGATAAATTTTGAACATGTTGTATAATAACATGAACATGAATGAATATCATGTCCCTTGTACTACACTTTGTATTGAATGATATTTTAAATTTTTGAAACTATTTAAACCTATAACTATTTGAAAATTTCCACTTGAAATTGTAGGAATGAATGCACATGTATTCTACATGCCCCCATAATATAAAAATTATGAATTATGTTATAATTTTTAAAATTTTATGGTGATATAAATACAATGATTTCATCATAATGCTTTAATTCTTAAGACAAACCCATTTTGATTATTTTGAGATGAGAGATATAGGCTATAATTCATCAAAAAAAAAAGAGTTATGTAAAAAAATGTAATTATGTAGTAGTACTTTGAGTTATTGAATTGGATTGCATCATAGTGTTTTAATATAGAATTAAATTTTCATGTAGTGATATGCATGATGTGTATGATATGCATCATTTCACTAATAGTAAGAATAGAGGTTAGGAATAATGCATGATATGAATCAAAACACCATATAAATAAGAAAGCAACATATAATCAATGTCACATAGTGCCACACAATTTTGAATATAATTTCACACATAAGGCCCAAAAGCCACATGCAAGGTATATGTGAATATCACATAAAGAAACAAAGACAAGGGACACATGAAAATTGAATAATGATGCAATATAAGAAATAATTTTAACATAAAATTCCAAGGGTCACACATAATAAGGAAATAATCTCTAAGATTATTATGTAATAAAATAATAAAAGAAGCATAGGACAAATGAAACTAGTTTGTATGAACCATATGTATCCATGTCATTGTTAATATATATAATTTTCATGTAACACATGTATAATATGAGTGAGTAGAATTATTTTTGTAAGATATATAGCTTAATATGGTAGAAGGGTTATGGATAATAGAACCTGATAAATTATTTATAGAGAATGAAGAGATGCCCTCAACTTAGCAAGCTTATTTGGTAATAAGGGAATATTGACATTTAAATCATGTGAAAGTATGTCTTGTTGTAGAAACCAAAAATATGCACACCATGATTTCAAATGTCAAAATTCCCCTAGATCACCTTAGGACTCCCTTGGGACTAATTTGACCCTTCGATCCCTGACCAATCCTAACTGAGGTCAATTTGACTAACCTACTTCACTTACCTTTTACCCACTTTTTTAACTTCACCCTCAACTATCGATGGTCACCCTGACCGTTGATGGTGAAGGTATACCTCATTAACCAATAACATGCAAACCATCCACCTTGATTTTCTAAAACTAATTTATCTTAATCCATGTGTGAGCCATTTCATGCATGAGTTAAAATTAGACAACATAGTTAACGTCTTGTTCTCCTTCCTTGCCTATAAGAAGAGAGAAGTAGGCAGGTGAAGTCTATTTGTAATTGCTATCAAGAGCTTATATATATAGAGTTCCTTTTTATAGGTCAATCATCATCATCAATCCATCAATCCAACCATCACATTAGATAACTAATTTACCATTACTATTCTACCAAAGCATCAAGTATCATTACTCTACTGAAATCACATTAAAATCCACCAATAAGTCAACCACCTCAAGCACCAACCTGATCAACCTTCTATAAGCTAAGTATTTGTTTTCTAATATTTAATTACTTTATTTGCCTTTCACACTTAGCCCAATGCCAACCCATCTTTTGGAATCCATCTTTGTAATCCTATCGATCTAACCATTTACCAAACCAAACCTATACATAGTAACCATCGATGGTTGTCTTAATTACTTATGGTCTATCCAACCACTGACATTCACCTTGACCACCAACATTTACCTTAACTACTGATGATCATTTTGGTAGGAAATTATAGCAAGCTATTTACAACTACATATTCTTAAGTAAATCTAATTTTTTGTATCCCTACCTTTTCATAGATCCTTGTCTAATTTTTTGAAATAGACCCAAGATATTTAGCATTAGTATTAACTTGATTATTACTATATTATTCATTTCCACTCTATTTATTTAGCAAGCATTTTTTGTGTTCAATTTTAGTATCTTTTAATTATTGATGCAAGCACTTTATCATTCTATTTATAAACTTAATTATTTAAAATATGTAGATTGATAGCCCCTGAAGAAGCTCTTACTTTTGGGATCTACCTAACACTAGACAATCCACTTAACTATTTATCTAACCAACCATTTTCTTTAGTGTTGTCTTATTTTTAGGTCATCCTCCCAAGCCAAAGAGGAGTTCTTCATAATCATCTAATTCAGCAGGTGCATAGTCAAATGGGTTTTTCAACCATACCCGTATTTAGTTTCTTCTTATTCCTTTTAAAATACAAGATAAAATTTACTAAAACATTATAGCATGCCTGATGGGACCTTGAGTCTTTACCTTGGATTTATTTTCATTGCATCTATATGCTCTTCTCTTTATCTATGTTCATTAACAAAAATAAAATTTCTTTTGGGTTTAAAATCAAGTGCTTACATTGATTACTTGCAAGTGCAGCTCACATAGTTTAACTTAAAGCAAAGTAATTCTATTGTAGCCTCACTTTTGTTGCGCATACTAAACCAAACCACCTTCATCAATTAAACATAAAAAAAAATTGAGACAAGGCTTGATTAAGATTTCATCACCTAGCAGTCACCTTACCCTTTCTTGATGATCTTAATTGGAGGTCATTACCAATGGGGGAACCAATTTAGCTCTTTTCTTAAGTATAAACTCTGGAAATCAAAATATATTGGCTAATTACCTGACACCCTTATTAATATAGTGTGTGAAGTGAGGGGGTAGTCCCCAATACCAAGCCATGTATTAATTCTCAATATAGATCCTTGAGAACCTGAATAACCTAAAACCAACCATAGATTGATTCTATAATACCTGATCTACAAGCCAACTTCTATCACACATTCTCATAACTTAAGGCATAAGCCAAAAGTGAGATTAAAATTAACCATAATATTTTAATGAACTCTAGCATGTGTTATATTTTCTTGATCATTTTCTTACATTATCTCTACTTGAGATGTAATATTCTTTGTATTTTCCTCTTATCCTACTTGCATGGTTCTTACTTATCAATAATGAAGAGACTTAGTAATTCAAGACCCCTCTATAGATTATTTAGTCTCCTCTACCTCTTCATCTATGGAGTATATCTCAAATGATGAGAGTTCTCCTCATCATTATGACACTTCTAATGTGCCTTGAATAGTCTCCCAAGGTGACCTAGACTTTTCTACCTTTTTGGATAATCACCTAGTAGCCTCAAAACATTATCTTATCCCAGTAGCTCACCATACACCCATTTTGGTACCATCTATTCATCCACCATATGACATGACATTGGTATTTTTAGGTAACTCTTTTATTTCTACTATCACTACCCAAATGTTAGCTACTCAATCATCTAACTCAGCTAGTAACCCATCTGACACAACCATGTAGAACCAACTAGTTCAACCTTATAACACCCAAACACCTCATAATTTGACTAACATTTCTTCTAACATAGACACCACCCAACCTTTACCTACCCATACCCCAATTACTATTGGATTACCCACTACCACCATCACTACCATTCCTTTGGCTACCCCCACTCCACTTCAAAACATAGTAACACCAATACTTTCTACCTTACCACCTATCACTATCAAGGTTACCACTTATCCCTTACCTTTGACTCAACCACCCACACCCACTCAATATCACATACCCTCTACCCAACCACTAGTGACCACATATTCATATGTGGCTTCAACCTAACCATATGTGACCACTTACCCATATGTGGTAGCTTCTCAACCTTTGACAAATTATTAATATGTCACTCAACCCCAACCACAATATGCACCTTACAACCCTTCAAGTGCACAACCCCAAGTAGACTTCATGAAGATGCTCATGGATAAGATGACTACCTTAGAGTCATCCATTAATGGATCTCACAACAATCTATCATATGATTAGATCTATAATGAACCCATTCACCCATCTATCCCTATTTGATCGCATCCTCCTCTGTGGTAACTTCCCAAGATCTCAAAGTTTTAGAGTAAGGAGGATCCACAACAATAACTTAGGGCATTTAGGCTCTCATGTTATTTTATTACCTATGATGATTCCCTCCATTGTATTTTTTCTAGGTCTTTGTTAGGATTGGTATTGGATTGGTATAGTTCCTTAACCAATCATTCCCTCTTCTCCTTCACCTAGTTGGCTTAAAATTTCTTAGATCACTTTTTGCTAAATATCTCTAAGAAGGTTTCCATCACTGATCTCTACTCTATCTATAAATTTGATGATGAATCCATTGCCAATTTTATAGCTCATTGATGAAGCCTAATCAACTAACTTTCCTTTTCCTTACCCTAACCTTAATTAATCAAACTCTTTTCTTGAGTATGTGATAAACACATCTCTTCCACATTTCATGTTTAAAACTTCTAAACTTCTGATAAATCTTTCACCATGGTGTGAAAATTATAGAATAGATCCATCGATGAAGGAAATCTAAAAATAAAAAATAAGAACTCTACCTACAAAACCAATGAGGCTTCCTCCTTTAAATTGAGAAACCAAGCCAACACCAGGACAAAAATCAAGGGAAAAAACTCATTTGTCCTTATATCGTCTTCTCCATCATATTCCAACCAACCAAACTCCTCTATTTCCTTAAAACAAGACATGAGGAACCAAAAATAGAGTACCCAAAATCAATTTACTCCTCTCATAGAATTTTATGATTTAATCTTGTAGAAGATATTATAATCTAATATCATATAGCTTCCTCCTACCAAACCACCTTAATAATTTGATACTTCTCATTCTACACCTAGTTGGTATAATGAGAATGATTTATGTGCCTTATATCAATTAGTAGGGCATGACGTTAGAAGGTGCAACACCTTCAAGAGCATTATCTAATCCCTCATTGATAAGGGTGATCTTGTGTTGGATAACCCCAATGCACCTCAAAACTAAGCCCTTGATATATTTAGCTCACCTTTCCCCAATAATTCACCTACCAAAAATGAGAGCAACATGGTTGAGTGTTCTCATAATGCCCATAATGTTAACATGGTTTTTGGCATGTTCATTACTAGAAAACTTAATACCTAACCTATAAATTCCTCACCCTCTCCCCTTATTGAGGTAGTGGAGTTACCTTCTCCTTTCTCAGAGACCCAAACCAAGGAAGTACCCCTTTTTATTACACTTATTGAGGTATTGGAGTCATCAACCCCTCCTTCGATCGACATAACAAAACAAACACCCATTATACCTTCTCCTTTAACCTCCAAGAAACTTACTACCCCTTCAAAGATCATTCCTAAAGAGGAAACCCCCATGTCTGCACCTCTCATAGAGGAGTCACCTATTCAAACCTTACATTTTTTGATTGAGGAAAAGGATGAGGTTGTCATCCCTTTGTCTCAACCTATGGGCTTATCTTTCAAGACCACTATCTAGGGATTAAAACTAGCCTACAAACCATTTTTTAGGTTAGTGTAGAAATTGCAATTTATCTCCAACCTTGGCATAGATTGAGCCACCTTTTGGAAGCAATTAGGGATACCTTACATCACCAATAAATAACCTCTAATCATGATTTTAGTAGACCAAACCACCACTCCTATTATCCAAACCCTTATCTTATCAACTGAATCGATGAAGGCCTCTACCAACCCAACAATTCCTTGGCTATCCAAGGCACCTTAACCCTAAGAAACCAAATCACCTTCTCCAACCAAACTAACCAAACCAACTAAAAACCTTAGCACCTTCCCTACATAGAGTCTTAATCACCCATCTATGCATGTGGAGCTTACCTTGGTAAACCCAACAACCAAGTGCCAGCCCAAATCAACTAAGGGAGTATAAACACTAAAAGTCCAGAGATCCAAACTCATACCTCCTTCTACCTTGCCATCTATCTTGGGTCCTCATCCCTCCACTCTGATTAGAAAGCTAGTTGTTCCAACCAAGACCCAACCACCATTATTTGTTACACCAGCACACTTGCTCTTAGACACATCTATTTTCACCAACCCATAAATGACCAAGATACATATCCTAAAACCTCATACCTCTATTTTCTCAACCACTACCTTACCAAAATCAAAACCACCAACCAAATGCACTACCTTACCCAAACCTTCTATCACCAAACCCACTAAGAACATTAATTTCACCTTACCAACCAAGATCAAAACCCTTAAAGCCTTTCCACCTTTCATTGAATCCTAATCAACCATTTTCCAAAGGTTACTACAAGCTTCTTTCTTGACCTTACCCCCTATCAAGCCATTTTACCCTCTCAATTCAAAACTTATCTAGTATAATGACCACCAAGTGTGTCCCTATCATAATACACTAGGCCATGACATAGAGAACTATAAATCTCTCCATACCATTATTCATCAGCTCTATGACAAGGATTATCTATTAATAGATGAACCTCCCACATGCCCATTACCAATCCAATAACCACTAGCCAAAACCTACCTATTCCTCCACTCTCACCTCAAAGTGATGAAGAACCAAACAATTCTCCTACCCTAAATCCTCCCTCCATTCATACCATTCACATTGTCATGATAGAACAACAAAAGGATAAGGGGAAGGCTAAAGTGTCAATCTCATAGACATACCCATCTTATACCACCCAACCAAACCCTACCCAAACATATTCACCTTTACCCAAACCCAAGGTATCTATCTTAAGTGCCTCCTAATCCAACCTCTCCAATTCCATTAGGAGAGTGGTGCTCAAAAATCTTCACTAGACCCTAGTGAATATGAGCTTATATGAGTTTATTACTACTTCACCTCATCATCACCAATAAATGATAGAGGCATTACAGTGGGTAGAGGTTTAGCCTAAATAAACTCAGCCTCTAGCAACCTTTATCAGTACTCTCTAAATTTCAAACCTTATCACCTTCAAGGATTCAAAAATACCTTATATCCATCTAGATGACCAGATTCCCTTCTCTTTATTATTGCTTACATTAACCAAACCCATATCAAATGGGTCATGATTGGTTGGGGAACTAGTATTAATATCATCTCCTCCCATGCTTATAACCAACTCAACCTTCTATATAATATCATGTCTAAAACCTTAGCCATCCTTTGATCCTTTAATGATGCCATGACCACTACCCTAAGAAATATTTTCCTTCATATCCATGTAGGGCCTCACACAATCCTTGAACTCTTCAATGTAGTGGAAGATGAATTCTAATACAATATTTTTTGGGGATGACCTTGTATCTGCTCCATGGGTTATGTCCCATCTACCCTTCATCATTTCATTAAATGTGAGCATGAGGGATAGGTCATCACCATCCAAGATAACCCAAGCCCCTTATCAAAATGTAACATGACCTACGAACCCAACAATGTCCTCTTACCCCTATATAACACACCCTCCTTAACCAAGGACATGACCTCCACCATGAAAGATTAATCCCTACCTCCCCTACCAATGAAACATACACTAGCTCATCCATCCCCTCTAATCAAATCCCTACCTCAGATACTTTAGAATTGACATTTCACCACATTTCACTGGGGGAATATCACCTTTTAGCCTTTGATGCCTTCCCTACTCCTCATGAGTATGGACAACTTACTAACCACCTAAGATATGACCCTAATGTTGGAGCCATTATTCCTTTTGAACCTCCCCACTATCAAACCTATTTCATCTATGGGGGACTTGACAAATCTATTGGTGCTTCAACCACCTCTCTTTCACCTTAACCATTTACCACCAATTTCACCTACCTAGATAAATTGAGCTTTGCTAAGACATACCTCCATAGGTGTGATTGGAAAGGACTTGGTCTTGGATGATATGAGCATAACCCACATGAGTTGAATTATATTTAAACCAAAAAGCCTCATGAGAAACATGGTATCAGTTTCATTCTACCCACTAAGAAGAAATCCAAACCACCTACCACCACCATTATTGAGGAAGACACCCCTTCCTCACCAACCTCTCCCCCACCTACATCTGAGGATGATGACATCATCCCACTTAACTTTTTTTTCTCATCAACATGATCATACTTGGACCCTTAACTTATAAAAATAAAGGGGCAACCGTAAACATCCCTTTCACCCATCTTGAGATGATAAGAGATGACTCCCGTACCATTAACATTGTTCAGTACTAGGATGATGATTCCATTCTCACCTACCTTGGTGCCCCAGATTCTTCCATCCACAAATCCCTTCTTCCTAAGACTTTGACCATGTTGAAAAAATCAACCATGGATATCAACTTGGGTACTTTGGATAACCCCCACACTATCAAAATTAGCCAATCACTGACTACTGAGGAAATTTGGGATTTTCCCTCTTTCCTCCAAGATCATAGCATGGCATTTGCTTGGTATTATATTGGCATGATTGGAATTGACCCCAATATTGATACCCATAAAATAATCACCAACCATGACACCAAACCCATCAAATAGAAACTTTAGTTCATATATCCTTGTATAGCCCTTCTTGTAAAAAAAGAGCTTCAACATCTTCTATATGTCAATTTTATTCAACCCATTGACTATCTCCAATAGGTATCAAATGTCATGTCTATCACCAAAACCATATTGGATTATGCATTTGTTTTTACTTTCATGACCTCAACCTTTCTTACTCAAAATATGACTTTCCCCTACCCAGCATTGACTAGCTATTTAATCTTATAGCTAGCCATGAGATGTTATCTCTCATGGATAGATTCTTGGGTTACAATCAGATCCTAATTGCCCCCAAATATTAGCACAAGACCACTTTACCACCCCATGGGTAACCTTCTGTAATAGAGTCATGCCTTTTGGATTAAATAATGGTGGTGCAACCTACCAATGTGCCATGGCATACATCTTCCATGACCTTATCCATAAGATTATAGAGGACTATATGGATGACCTTATCAAAAAATCCAAACTCTAAAAGGATCAATTGGTTATTTTTAAAATCATCTTTGAGAGGCTTATCCATTACCATGTCTGCTTAATCCCCAAGAAGTGCATTTTTGGGGTCTTATTAGGAAATCTCATTGGCTTTATCATGTCCCTTTAGGGAATAAAAGTTGATCCCATAAATATCAAATCCATCCCTGACATGCTCCATCCTATCAACCTTAAGTAACTCCATTTTTTACAGGGGAATCCCTAATCCATTCATCACTTTATCTCCCAAATTTTGTATTGATGCCAACCCTTCCACCACATTCTAAAGAAGGATGTCTTTTTTAAGTGGAATAACAACTACCAAAATGCCTCTGATTCAGTCAAAAAATATATTTTATCTCCACTTTTCCTCACCCCTCCCAAGGATGACCAACCTTTCTACCTTTATATCTTTTTCACAAACCACTCCCTAGGGGCAATGTTTTCTTATTGAGATGAACAAAATAGAGAGCAAGTTGTCTACTACATCATCTACACACTTGTAGAGTGTGAGACTCAATATACTCATATTAAGAATATTTTCTTAACTTTAGTATTCATGGCCACCAAACTTTGCCACTACCTTCTTAACCATAAAACCTATGTCATAACCAATACCGACTCACTCAAGTATATGCACTCCAAGCTGTACCAAAACTAGTGTATGACCAAGTGACTCTTGCTTTTATCAGAGTTTAACCTTGAGTTCCTTCAACAAAATTTAATTAAGGGGAAATTCATTGATGACCAATTAGTTAAATCACCATTAGAACACAATCAACCTCCTCCTCTTGAGTTCCTTGATGAGTCCATCATGACCCTCTCTTAGGTAGATTACACCTATCAAGTCACCATGTTCTTTGATGGGTCAAAGTGTCAATGTGGTCGGGGATCTAGTATCATCCTTATTCCCTTTGATGTTGAACCTCTTACTTTATCCTTAAATATTGATTTTGAATGTATCAAAAATATGGATGAGTATGCATCCCTAGTCATAGGCCTTTAGATCACCTTAGCCCTAGGAGTCAAAACAATCAACATCTTTGGTGACTCCCAACTTGTGTTAAATCAAATTGATGACTCTTACCAATGTAAGAATCATGTTTTTCAATAGAATAATCAACTAATTGATGAAATCTTAGCATCATTTGAACACTACTTCATCCAATCAACCCCATGATCCATTAATAAGTTTATCAACACCATGGCTTCCCTCACCTCTTAGATTCTATTTACACCCTTTGACTTTAATCTATCAATTTTATATACATAAACTTAACCAACATTCCTATGTCAAACCTAATTCTCTAACCATTTTCAATGTGAAAGAGACCTGACCTAACTTTGGGTATCAATAGACCTTTGACTATCTCAACCTTACCATCATTCCTTTTAGCCTTTCCAAGAATAATCAAAGATCATTTATCTAGAGTACCTAATCTTATACCATTATGGGGGGAATTATTTACAAACATGGCTTTGATGGCCTCCTCTTTCGTTACCTACATAGTCATAAAGCCTCTCACACTATCAAGGAAATACATGATGGTATTTGTGGAGGAAACTTTAGTGGCCTCACTATAGATAAATTCATCCTTCACCTGGGCTATTACTAGCCCACCCTTAACCAAGACTATTGTGATTATGTGAAAAAGTGTGTTAAGTGTCAATAACACATCAATTTGCATCATGCACCTAACCACAACCTTTGAGTTTCCACTAATTTTTGGCCCTTGTCAAAGTGAGGTCTAGACCCTATTAGTGAAATTAACCCCCATTCTTCATAATGACACCATTCTATCATCACTATGACCAAATATTTTACCAAAAGGGTAGAGGCTATTCCTCTAATCTTGACCAAAGTAGTGAAGATTATCAATTTTATCAGCCATCATAGCATCTATCATTGCAGTGTTCCTCACAATATTATCATTGACAATGGTAAATCCTTTACAAATAGCAAGTCTAGGGTATTTGTGATGCTTTTAGTATAAAGTTAAGCTTCTCCTTACCCTATCACCCTCAAGATAATGGATAGGCCGAGGCCTCTAATGAAACTCTTAATAACATGCTAACTAAAATGGTCAATGCATCTTACCAAGATTAGCATTTGCCCATACCCTTTGCCTTATAGGCATATCATACTAGCATTAGAACCCATACAAGTACTACCCCTTTCTCTTTTGTGTTTGGAGTGGAGGCCATCTTGCATTTTGAAGTCCAAATACCTTCTCTTTGCATATCTTTATAGGATCTAATTTCTGAGGATGATTATCATCAGCACAATTTATCTCAACTTGAGCTCCTTGATGAGCATAACTTAGCAGCCCTTACCCATATCCATATCTACCAAGATAACATCAAGCATGCCTATAACAAACACTTTAGAGTGTGATAATTCAACATTGAAGACCTTGTCCTAAAGGAAAATCAACATGTCACCAATATGGAGAAAAGAAATTGGGGCAAGTTTGCTTTCAATTGGCTTAGACCCTATATCATAACACAAAATTATAGATCAGGAGCTTACCAATTGTCTTCTCTCAAATACCACTTAGAATTTGAGCCCCTCAATGCTCCACATCTACATCTATTCTTATGTTAAGAAGGCTCAAGTTCACCTTTTGTTTAACTTAAGCTCACCCCTTACTTTCAACCATATCTATCTCCCTATTGTAGGGGAAAATAAATAAAAATAGATCATGCGATTATCTATCATAGTCATATCATAATTCTTGAAAAATGGGTACCATGACTCTACCCATGGAATGATTATCATGGTAGTCTCCACCCTTATCCCAAGATGGATTCCCATGATCATTGTCACCTAAACCTCATTACACCTAATCAACCTTCTTATTTATTTTGCCTTCATAAAGGTGAACCCTTAAACTAGCCTAAGCAAGTCTATGCCAAGAAAAATCAAATAAATCAATAAAAAGAAAAAATACAAACCATTGGTCATCATGGGTCATTCTTAGCATTCAAAAAATACTCATTTTGAAGGACAGCTATTGAAAACATATTTGAAATTTATCATAGTAAGGTGGAATGCTCTCTTTAGGGACAACTATCAAAAGCATTACAAATAAAGAACATAAACCTAAATCACTCCCTCAAAGGATTGGTAAGTAAAGCATTTGTCAAAAGCATAACAATTTCATGAAAGGTTCCTACATCGATCAGTTTCCCATATATAGCAACAAAGAAACATACCTATTATCAAAGTTACAACAAAATCAAAGTAATTTTGAAAGCCACAATTGACTCTTACATAGAAAAATAAGATGGAAGCCACAATCAGTTTTCATAAGTAGACTTCCTGCATTGATCAGTCTACAATTCGTATGACATAGACTTTTTTATACTAGCTCTTTAGAAACCTATAGAAGAGGCATGTTAGTCTCATAAGAAGGTTCCATTTTCATCTATCTCCTCTTTATACACTATAAGCAAGGGATTTTGAGCTTACTTAACATTATGTGGTCAAGACACCTTTTTAACCAACTAAAAAATGCTAATATGAAGCATTCGAAGGGTTTATGTTCATTAATCCAATCTAACTTTGGTTTTGTTATAGTCTTTTTCAAAGGAAAAGAATCATTTCCTCTTCTTATCCTATCGTGACTAGTCGGTATTTTCACTATAACATTTTGTCTCTTAATTATATTATTTGTTCTCACATTTAGTGTTGATAATTAACTTACCTCATGTGTTTTATCTTAAAACAAGTTAACAAAAAACATATGCACATTTGTCATAATCAAAAGCATAACCCTAACAAGCATAATAAAACCATAGCATCCATGAGCAATAAAACAACCAACCATTTTCATCACATTTCTAAATCTAAATAATGAAGCATTTACTCATTAAAAATTAGTATGTCATAAGAAAACAAGAAGCATACCCAAAAACCATCTCATACCTATCTAACTAAGTCTACAACCATGTCTAGCACCCATAACATAAGCATAATCCATAATCAATAAAAAACACACCATAAATATTAATACCAAAGAAAATCATATACCATGGGATTAAGCAATAAACAAAGATCATATATATAACTCATGAGTTAAATGAACATCATAATATATACACATAGATATACATGTCTCTCCCTCTTAAAATATACATCTCAATGGATTACTTTGCAAGCCAAATTCAAAATGGTATACAACATAATACACATTATCTTGTCTATACCCTAGGGGCACCACTATCTCCTAGAGCACCATTAAATCTTAGTGCCTTCCCCTTATAGTACATACCTATCCCCCATATGCACTTGTATATCTACCTATAGATGTGGCCCATTGACTTTGTGTCACCACATTGGCACCACCTACCAAGATATCTTTGTACACAACCCATCAAGGCTCTGATAGGTAGTAAGTTAGGACTATCACCTTGTAGTACCACAATTCCTATATAGTGGCTATGTACCTCTACATATCAATGGTCCCGATCAGACTTGTTGGTGTTGTTTCTACCCCTTTACTCTACCTTAGAGTATCTTGTTCCTGGGTGACTTAGACTAATGTGACCCTAGCCTAGTCCATCTCACCTATCATGGTGACTAGCTACCCCTATAATATAAAAATATAACCCTGTAAGGTAGCCACCTACCCATATAATGATGTGACCTATGTCTATGCAATATCTAACACCACTCCTACTTATCCATCAAGGCCAACCCCTTGTACCTATGCCCTCTGGCCCCCTCTCCCATTTTGGGTCCATAGCCATCAAACCCCTACCATAATAACCATCACCAAAGTCTACATCCACATATAATTCTTACTACCATGCCATGTACCTATATGCAAATCTAACATCATCTATCTATAGCCTGACTAGTAGTTCCTCATGATCTATCAAAGTTGATATATGATGTGGCTCAAGAAATATAATTTTTGATTCATTGTGCCTATATCTAGGGAATTCACCAGAAATACCCTAAACTAGGATAAACTATCTACACATCCTATCAAAGGGGGTAAGCTCCACCTCCCCATCTTTCCTATCGAATATCCATTTGTAAATCTATAGGGAGAGTGTTTTCCTCTTATAGCCATGCCATGCTAGAAATTGAATGTATGGTCTCTAGGTGATGTCTCTAATCACTAGTATACTTAGTGTACCCCTAAACCACCTCTTCCTACACTTGAGGTGGAAAAGTCACCTCTCCATCACATGAATCTAACCTAAAACTCAATCTGAGTGTATCCCATCCATAAAAGCCCCATTAGCCTTAGCACTTAGATGTGCTCATAGGTCCAATAGTGTAGAACAAGACCAATGTTGATGTTATATATATTGTGAGCCATTAATCCCCATAACTCCTTGTATATCTAAACTAAAAGTATAGGTACCCATCTGAATATAGCCCACCCCAGTAACAACTCAACTAGCACCCCCAATAGAAAGTATGGGAACCTCTCACTTCTTAATTAAAGAATATAAAAACATGAGATGACCATCATAAGCATAGTCACAAGTCTCTTCTTACTTGTCACTCTCTCATACAACATGTAGTTAAATCCCCCAACATGCCATTTGACTTGATCACTATAACTTTTATATAATAACTCAATGTGATCCTCTCACTCCTCTCACTTTATGTGATAGATCAGATCACCCCAAAGAGGTAGCCATGTGATCTTATGCACATCCTCTAGCAAGATCATCATCTCACTAGTTGGTAGTAAGAAGGTGTTTATAGCTAGATCCCATATTTTGATGAGTGCTACAATCATGGATTCATCTTGAGGCACATGTAGATAATGACTCATTGCTCCCAACCTAACCTCCTCCATATAGGCCTAGTCAGCTAGGGTCATCCCTTGGTAGATCTTTGTGAAGATGAGTGGCACTCAATCATGCATTTGTATCTTCTCCTGGGCATATAATAATTTTTTTGGAGACACAAATTAGTCACCTACACTATTATTTCCAACCAAATAAAAAAAATCCTACACCTACCCTACCTTACACTTCAAATTTACACAATGACCTATTTCTCTACCCACCAAATCTACCCTCTAACCTACAAGGTCAGCCTACACCTAATAACTCAGATCTAACTAACCTTACCATTTTAAACACTCTCACAAAAACCATTTTTTTAATAAGATACCACCAACAATCATGGTGACCATTGATGATCAGACATCCATTTCCTTATGGATGTCAATCATTGATAGTTGGACCCAACCATCAATGGTCACTATAGGTGTTGCATGAGTAGAACACCAAAACCCTAACCTACCCTAAAACCAACCAAACCACATACAAAATCTCCTACTTTTCTACCCTAATTCACCTACCCACCTATTCAATTTTCCCATTCACCCTCAAATTTACCCAAATCATACAAAAACCCTAACTAGGGCATAACCATTCAAACCCAATAATTCAACCCTTACCTATCCTCAAGCCCCAATGTAATTACAAAATTAAGATACACTATCAAATTAAGGATCCCCCCTACCTAATTCCATGGTTACCATTGAGGATTAAGTTTTAGACCTACCCATCCTCATCCACATCCATGTACTCCCTATATCCTCACTAGTCCTCTAGGTCCTCTCACTCATGCCAACTTAGCAGGTCTACCTCAACAATCACTGTCAACTATATTTTTTCTCAAAATCACTAACTGTAAGAGATTTATATTCTATAGTGCAAGTGATTAAATGACATTAACTTTTTACTTTTAACCTCTAAAATTTTAAGGTTTTTACCTTGACTATTGATGGTCTAGGTGACCATTAATGATTGCCCTTGAATAACTTGATTGTAGATGGTTAGGAGGCTCATCTTTTTATTCTCCCATAAATAGTCCCTTTTTTCTTAGTAAAACCAAATCATTTACCCACCCATGGAGACTACCTTCTCTACCCAACCTATCAACCTCATCACCTCACTATTGGCCCATTTTGGCCCAACTAGCATGTGTTTTGCGATGACTTCTACCTGGACCTTTGACCATGGTGGTAACATTTCCATGTTGACCAATTTTTGAAAATTCACTAACTCAAACTTACCTAACCTACTTATGTCTTCTCGAGAGCACTTCCTACCTTGGATACCCATGGTAATTGACCCATTTATGTTTTCACTAGGAGCACTTCTTACCTTGGATACCCATTGAATCATAGACATCACTTAAAGGAAATGTGTTTATGAGTATACCCATTTTTCATGCCTAAATGTGGTCATATATTCCACTTATCACTTGTATTTCTAGCACTGACCCTAATTTTTAACAACTATGGTAACCTAGTCAAATACGTGATCTTGGCTATCACACTTTTTGTCTCACCTTGTGCATTTGTTTATACTTCAATGCCTAACCTATCATCATCAAATTAATACACATTATAAAAATCATACCTAATTCTATTTTACCTCATCGACTCTCAATTTGATGGGGAACACCTCCTACCATACTCAAGGTAACTAGACCCTCAACTAAAAATCCATTTTTGTTTTATAGATTATTGATTCAAAGATGCATAGTAAAAAGGGGAAAAATATAGACATAAAAAATATGTAAATCATAATTCTAAATGTTGAAATTACACTAGACCACCTTAGGACCCCCTTGGGACCAATATAACCCTTCAACCCTTAAGCAAAGCCTAACTAAGGTTAGTTTGACCAACTAACTTAACCTACCTTTTACCTACTTTTTTATCTTCACCCTTGATTGTTGATGATCAGGATGACTACTGATGGTCACCCTAACTATTGATAGTCATGGTGTACCTCCTTAACCAACAACATGAAAACCATCCACCTTAATTTTCTAAAACTAACTTATATTAATCTATGTGTGAGCTATTACATTCAAAATTTAAAATTAGACATCTTGTTACACCTCTCCTTCCTTACCTATAAGAAGAGAAGAGTAGGGAGGTGAAGTACATCTATAATTGATATCAAGAGCTTGTGCATCTAGAGTTATTTTTTGAAGTTCAATCATCATCAACAATCCAAGAATCCAACCATCACATTAGAGAGCCAACTTATCATCACCTCTCTACCAAAGCATCAAGTACTGTTACTCTATCAAAATCATGCTAGACTCCACCAATGTGTCAACCACCTCAAGCACCCATCTAATCAAAATTTTATAAGCTAAGTATTTATTTTCTAGTATTTAATTACTTTATTTTCCTTTTTCACTCATCCCAACACCAACCATCTCTCAAAATTCAAATTTGTGATCCTATCAATTTGACCATTTACCAACCCAAACCTACACACAGTAACTATCCAACCATTGATGGTCACCTTGACCAATGATGATCACCTTAACCATCAACAGTCATCCTAATCACTAGAATTCATTGTGGCAAGAAATTCTAACAAGCTATTTCCACCTACCTATTCCTAATCAAATCTAATTTTTTATGTCCCTACTTGCTTATAAACCCATACCTAATTTTTTGCAATAGACCCAAGTCATTTAGCATTAGTATTAACTTTTTTATTGCTATATTAGTCATTTATAGTCTATTTCTTTAGCAAGAATTTCTTGTGTTCAATTTCATTACCTTTTGATTATTGATGCAATTACTTTATCATTCTATCTATAAACTTAATTATTTAAAACATGTGGATTGATATCCCTTAAGGAAGCTCTTCCTTATAGGATGTAGCTAATGCTATGTAATCCACTCAACTATTTATACAACCAACCATTTGATTTATTTATATCTTATTTGTAGGTCATCCTCTAAAGCCAAAGAGGAGTTCTTCACAATCATCTAATTCAATGCATGCATAATCAAATAGGTTTTTAAACCATACTCATATTTAGTTTCTTCTTCCTTTAAAAATATAAGTTGTATCACACTAAAATAACTTGTGAAAATAAATTTATATTGAAAAATTAAATATGATATCTATCCAACATATGGAAATATGTACACTAGGAACAAGTGAGAATACTTCTAGGCCCTAATTTTGAATTTTTAATATTTTTTGATTTTTGAGTTATTTGCATTTTTTTGAATTTTTTACATATTTGATTTGTTTGAATTATTCAAAATATTTGAATTAAAAAATTCTTAGAAAATAAGGCTTTAAAAATGGATGAAGAGGGAAGGATTCAAACAACCCTATAAAAGGTGCAAAATCATTATATGATAAGAGGGAAGGCAAGTCATATGCCCCCAATGGATGTGTAAATCAATCTTATCAATGTGTATTGAATTATTAAGATACATAAGAATTTACATGCTCTTAATTTGGAAATATATAAATGTGATTATGTAATTTCCAATAAATTTATATCATGAGAAGGATAAAATAATGAAAAAAAAGAGTTTTGAAAGAATTTGTAAGGTAGTGTTGTCAAATTTGAGTTAATAGAATAAAACCTTTAGAGAGGGCTAGTTCCATTGATGAATCACCTTGATCCTCACATAAACTAATTATTTATAATGAAAAAAGAGGGAGACACAAATACTTCTTATACTTCTATGGGGTGATGCACCAAAATTAAATACCTCAAGTTACTTGGACACATATAAAATGAACTCAAAGAGCACCCACACATTCACAAATCATAATTTACCAATGAATCCTAAACATAAATATTTTTTAGAAAGGATTAAATTCATAATAGTACCTATAAGGATAACCATATGTCTGAGGAATCTCAAATGGCATTCATCACAACTATGAATTTCATAAAATCTAAGTGACACAAGCTACAACCTGCGCAAGATCAAGTTTGTTCCATAAAGGTGCACAAAATTGGACATAAATTAGGGATAGGCTGTAATTATCACAATATTACATAAAAAATCATCAATTTCACATAATAACACAAAATATGAGAATGTAAAATAAGTTTATTTATTGCTTAGGAATATGTTTACAAGTCTGAAACATGGTGGGTTGAGCCACAACCAGCTAGATGTATATCTCATTACATAGAAAAATCAAATACATATAATGAAAGTATCCTTTAGTGAGGGTACAAGCATGAAATATTAACATAAATTCCATAATTAAAGCTAAAAAATAAAACACAACTAAAGTTTAGCTTTAATATGCATATTCTTCTCTTCTCCAACATACTAACACTTACTTTTAAGTTTTCAAGTTTGGAGGGGGTTATAAAAGTCCTTGTTGGAGGATTGAAGTTGTAAAAGACAAAGAAACTTAAATTATTTTGGAGGATATTTTTCTCTTATACTTTAAATCTTTACTTATCCGTAAACCAATTCCTCCAATCTTCCATGATGAAACTCCACCTTGTGAGGGGCATATAAGTCCTTATTTGATTTGACTTCTTCTCCTTGATTTTGGCATAGAGGGAAGAGATGATTTAATTGAAATGATTTAAGAATCATTACAATATTTAATCTTATTTAAACCACATTTTATTTTTCATAAATCATCATAATGGCATATAAATAGAGTATTGGTCTTATTAAGGTTGTTGACATCTTCTATTGAATGGTAATTATGATGGTGCATTGATAATGCATAATTTCAGATCCTCATTTGATGAGTTATTTACTATATTCACATTATTATCTTGAATTTAATGTTAAATTATAATGATTTAAGACTTTAAAAACTCCAATTAAAATTTATATCATGAAATATATACTTGATATCGTTGTCCTTCATGGCTCTTGAGGATGGCTTATTTCAATTTTTTTTTTGTGAGCTTCATTAGTTATTAAATTACATAATTATAAATTTTATAAATATCTCAATGGTATAAAACAAGGTTTATCAGCTTACATGCAAATTTAATGGATTGGTATTCTTAAGATAATCTTCATGATGACCCAACTAGGCTTCTCAACAAGGCCTACCTGAACCTTATGAATTATAAATACTTGATGAATTGAATATAAATATTTAAAATAAATTATTAAATTTATAAAACCTACACATGAATTTTAAAATCATTTGGATCAATATAACTTGAGTTCTATCACTTTTAGCCTTCTTGAGAACTAGTTTTAAACACTTTTACATGTATAGGTCTATAATTTTGAATTTTATATATCCTCAAGTAATATATAGACATTATAACACCAAAAAAATTGATTATATATTACCCCCAACTTAATTTCAAATTTCATAGGTTTTGTAATAACAGAACTCAAGTTATGCTCCTTTTTATGGACCTAGGATCTTTAAGGGCAAGACACATGCCAGTTTAGTAAAATTTTATATTTTGAGATACACAAGGTATAAAGATATAATTAATTTATTTAAATGGATATATTAACCAAATATACATATTAAAATCATTTAAATTTAATTTTAAATTTCAAAAATACTCCAAAAATGTATTTTTAGGTTTGCAGACCTGTAGATGTTCATTGCCCATGCATAGTGAATCCTCTAGGTCCATTTTTCAAGAATAAAACCTTTGTTAATGATTATAACCTGGTGTAAGCCTTAATTATATAATTTAAATGGAATAAATATCATTCTTAACTCTTTATAAATATTTAAAAAAAAATCAAAACTTCAAATTTGCAATATTCATGCTTTCTAGATAGGATTTTGAAGGGGTTTATAGCAATCTTGCTTATTAATAGTTATTCATAAAGATTCAGCATTTTTGATAAATAAAAAAACACAATTTTATGGGATTAAAATCCTAATATAAACCATTTTTATCCTTGAAACATCTCCACCAACATATCACATTGGATTTATGGTAATTTTAAGCTTGAAAAATAATTTTGGAAGAGATTTGATCTATATTTACATATTTATAGCATAGTTTGAGTCCCCAATAGATGGATAATGTATGATAAATATATATGAAGATAATAAATCCTTTAATAATCCTTTAACCACTTTTAAACCAATAAAAATCTAATCTTTTACCCTTGAAAATGCATGAAAACTACCCATACATCTTTACATATGCATTCGAGTACCAAAAGATCTTAAAACATGATGTAGATGCATGAATGATATACCCAAATCATTATTTAAAGTATTTAAATTTATTATTATCCTAAAAATATGTGTCATCCTTAAATTTCTTTCATTTTTTCCTTTGATTTCCTTCATCCATGCCTTGGCATGCTTTGAAAACTTGAGATGGTCAACCAAGAAGTGGTTATGAAGAAAAAAATTAACTAATAATCTATATGGTATACATGAATGTGAGATATTAAAACAAAAAAAACCTTAATTTTGTCAAAAATACCTTAAATTTTGCAAAAAAAATCTTAAAACATACAAAGGGGGCACAATATATGCTTGTTTTTTAAAAAATTAGCCTCCTAGACTAAAGGAAATATCAATATGACCTCAATGTGAATTTACTATGAATATTAAATATAATGAAAGGATGAAAATAAATTTAAATACCTTAAGAACTTATACATAGTTAATGATGGAGGTTAAAAAGGTTAACATTCTTGGAGACCCCTGCAAATTTGTTTGCCTGCTAAGTAAAAGACCAACTACCTTATGTAGTCCATTGGGCATGGAGTCATAAAAATAATAACCAAATCTGATATTAACATGATAAAAACTACTATACATTACTTAATAAAAACTTTAAATGAAAAATTCATCCTCAAAACAATAATAATACATGTACAATAACACTTAGGGTATTGAAAACTACTACAACTACCAACCAAACATGTGCAGAACATCACTTAGAGAAAAAAACGCCTATTATACTATATATAATAGCCTAAAAAAATGTTTGAGACGTGAAATAATTATATTCTCACTCAGTCTAGATCAAATCAAAAACTTATGGAATCCTCTTGACTCCATGTGAACATATCTCCATATGAGTGACAAAAACTCATGAAAGGTTATTTTTGGAATGAAAAAAATGACTTGCCAATCTTGTTTGAGGTCTTTATGTCCTTGATTTTGAGTTTATTTTTAATATATATAAAACCTTTATTTATTTTAAATATAATTTTAATGACCAATTAAAATTGGAAATGGAGGTGATGACATATTAAGGCTTGATAACAACCTTAAATTCTTCCCAAAGAGCATTGTACTACTGCCACATCTCATCAATATATTATCGAGGTTAATTTTCATAACAATCATAAATTATTGTAGATACAAAACCAAATTAATTATTTTTATCATCATTGATAATGTCTATAATAATGCAATCTTATTCATATAATAAATAGTTACCAAAAACATTCTTTTTAAGAATCTTGTTAGAGCCAACTTATGGAAGTTCATCAAGTTATTCATGAAGAATATGTATGCCCATACCTATATCCTATATTAGTTTATAAAGATAAACATAATGGTGATCATCCCCACACTCATTAAGGAAAATATTAGGATTGTCTTCAATAAGAGTGGTTGGTTCTTGATCACTTGAATGCTCCTTCTCATCAAGTATAATATAATTCACATTCATAATGGCTGGCATGCAATGTTCTATATTAAATTTTGAAATAGGTTATGATTTTATAGTAACCTTAGTAAAAAAAAAAATTATGAAAAATAAATATTACTAAGATTAATATAGGTACCATCTAATATTCATTTTGAAGTCTCTTGATACATATAATTCAAGATATGGTGGTAAATCAACTAACCATAACATCTTGAAGAATAAAAGACTTGGGAAAGTATGAAAATTCATATGCAAAAATTTAATTAATCCCCATATATTGATATTTATCCAATCTAATTAAAACATTCCTTTTATGTTTGGACCATTATTCAATACAATCTTATCAGCTATCTACTTTAGCATAACCGTGCTACTAGCACCACTATCAACCATACAATTGTGAAATAGATTATCACTAATGAAAAAACAAAGGAAGAAGGGAGGTGGTGTACCATATTTACTTGGTTTTACTTCAACATTTATTTTTTATACCTTATATTTAATGGTTTTGCCTCTTGATTAATAGGCTATACAAAACTAGTGAGAGACACACTTTCCTTTTTTGATGTTCTAGCTAAGATATGGAGGTTAGAGAGATATTATTTGAGAAAATCATTTTTTCCTAAAATAGTTAAAGTGTCCCAAATTACATGCTCACATGTTACTTATTCATTTGGTATATGATGTTAATAATAGTTCCACTATCCCTTGGCTACCCCTTTATAATAACAATACTCTCTTGACTATGGTAAATTTGAGATATTATATTGCCTCCAACAACCTAATTTTTCTAGTTTTATAGCACTTTTGGGGATGAAAGAGGCTTATTATTCCTTTTATAATATGAATAAGACAAATAAAAAAAATATACCTCTTGTGAATAATTTATTTCTCTCCTCTTATCTATTGTGATAACTGATATTAGGCTAACCACCTTGTTTTCATCAATTTTTTGATTCATGTAACAATGATCTTCTTTCTAATTTTCAAATGTAGCATTATATTTTCCCTTTAACATCATGTAGCTCTCCTTAAGGTGGCATTTCAGTTTGTGATATTTGAGGCCTTGTCATACATTTAATAACTAGATATTAATTCAATAATCTATTTTGGCAAGAGGATTCATTGTGGGGTTAAATGCATGGATTACAACATTCTTTCTCTTATATGAGGTTATTTTTAGTAAGGATAATATATTTAAAAGAGGAAGGATTATTTGGATCAACAATGGCATATGGCCTATATTGTGTAATGGATCCTTGTCCTTGGTAGGGATGTTTATTTGAAAGGTAGTTTTTAAATGAGGCATATTAAGTTGATATTACTAATAATAAGGAGGCTGATATGATCTTTTAGGCTAAGCTAATTACCTCTTTATTCCCACCATTTCATTCCTAAAAGATTGCATAAGACCCTTTAATTCACTCAAATCACTATATTGGATAGGAATATATATAAATTGATTATATAGATCTCGAATTAGGGATAATATGGGTAATTTAAAGGGTGTAATGGGCCAAGACTATAGAAAAATGTGTATAAGAGGCCTTGGTGAAAGTTTTCTAGCTTGTATAATGCTATTATTTGCCCTTATGGCCACTTCAAATGCATTTGAGAGTATTATTTCACCCATTTATTAGATCATAACACATATATCACTATTTATATAAATAAAAAAAATACAATAATTCATATTCAATATATGGTCTAATCATAGGAGGGATCCTATCCCATGTCTTTTGGAACTTGTTGACAATTTTGCCATGATTGGTCAAAGTTGCTTAAATGAAGGTTTTCAAGAAGAATTCATTCATGGAGTGAAGATTAAAAAATATATAAAAAACATCATAAAACCTTCATAAATAAAAAATCATCATTAGTAACAAATCATAGGTCAAAATTTGGACAAAGGTTTCTTATATTCCTCTAACTAGCTAGTTGCAAGCTAGTGACGACAATTTTCAAATGCTCATTACATGAAGGTGAAGAGGATTTGGTTAGAATGGTATTAGGGGGATTTTGGTACCCATATTAATTAAATACTATATTCATTTTTTTCAAGTTATATGGGTTTTAATTTATGAATTTTTTAAATAAGAATAGGTGATGTAAAACCCTTGTTAAACCCCAATGACTCAATTTTAAGAGATATAATTGCATTTTTGAGTTCCTTTTTGAAAAATAAATTTTGTGTGAGATATTATTGGGAATAAATTAACTTAAGACATGTTACTAAATCATAATTTTTAATCAAAAAATTAATAAATGCAAAGGTACATGTATCAAGGTTTTAAGCAAGCAAGAGAGATAGTAAAAAAAGGCAATTTTTGAAAGGTTTAAAAGATTGGTTGAGGACATAAAATGGTTGGAATGATTATAGGGGTTATTAAATTTAATATTTAAAAAATAATTATTTATTTTTTCCTCATAAAACTAAACAAAATTTAATAAATCATATCTACAGGCATTCCAAAATGAAATTATGCAAGTTAGGAAACACCAAAAAGTGCATATTTTGAGTTTTTTTAAATGAAATATCTTAAAATTTGACATGAAATTATGTTTTGATGTCATTTAAGGTTTTAAATTATTTTAATGTGTATAATTTATATTATGATATATAACATTCTAAAATATAGGTTTGTTCATGAGGGAAATCAGGTTTTCTTGAGTACAAGAGAGCACAAGAAAGCATAAAATAACATTTTTTAAAGTTGTACATGGTTTTTGGAGTTGAAATTTTGTTTGAAGGTATTTTAAACAATTATTAATATGTTATAGTAATATTTACACTCATTATATAATAAAATAATTAAAATTCATCATGTTTTAAGTTCTCACTATGCATTCAAGAAGCTTGCCAAGCCACAGAAGATGCACACTTCCAAGAAGAACTAGTATGAAGAGTTATAATTATTGTCATAAAATGAATAATTAGGAGATATATTTCATGAATAATTAAAAATCAACATTATTCTCTCTCTCTAACTTTTGTGCCCCTTTTTTGGCTAGATTTAGAAAAGATCAAATCAATAGGAAGAAGCTTCAAAGAGCACTAGAAAAGTGGAGTTCAAAACATGCAAAAATGGAGAAGTTGAGTTGAATTATTAGTTAAATTTTAGGCCCTATTTTCCTAAAATATAATACTTATAACATAATCATTAAATATATATCATACTATGCCCCCCTTTGATCTAAATTTAAAAAGTCAAGAAGTCAAACATGCATGCAGGATGCAAGTGAGATAACTAAATACAAACTTCAAGTTGCAAGTCAAGATAAGTCAAAGTAAGAATCCAAGATGAAATAAAGGTAACTTAAATAAAAATTAAATATGAATTAAATATCAAAATTACTTAATTTAATATCAAAATATTTCAAACTTTCCATAAGGAGTTAACTAAAGATAGTTAAAGATCTCTTCAAGTTAAAGACTATTCAAACACATGTAAGGATCTTTGAATTTTCAAACATTAAAACTACCTTATCTCTCTTTTTTCCACTCCATATTACAAGGATATAAATTTTAAATAATGTTTAAAATAAAAATTACTACTTTGTAATTTTGGGAAGTTGTTTGGAAGTTTGAAGTTTCAATTATGTTAAATTTGAAGTAGGAGTGAAGTTGGACTAGACAAGGGACTCATCTTTAGTCGATTTTCTCCTCCCTCCTTGATTATTTTTTATATATGTACATTAATTTTTGAATGAATATTATGATATTATTATTATTTATTACATGAAATCTACCAAAATTTGTATTACGTTATCTTTGAATAAAAAAAGAGTTGAATTTTTTTACATTCTCAAGCTTTCATGAAGTGTGTGCCTAATATTCATTGATGTAACTTAGTGAATGACTGATTTTCCTATTTTTATGTCTAAAATTTTCACCTTTATTAAAAAAATAATAACTCTTATAGGTCATACCAATTGTCTAAGTCTAATGTCTATTTAATTTAGAAGTGGATTCAGCCATTGTTCACTCCTTCCAAGCTAGTGAGTGCAAGTCAAGACCTATGTGTGAAATACTAAGAAAAGTCCTTATAAGATAATTAAGTGAATGTGTGAAATTTATTTATTATTATTATTTTTTTTAATTAACTACATAATTTAATTTCATATTAGTGCATCACCCAAAATTTTAATTTTATTTCCATTTTTAGCTTTAGCATTGCTCTTTCTACCCTTTTCCTAGTCAGGAAATCACTATTTGAGAGAGTTTAGAGAGAAGTAGGTCAGTGAAATAAAGTCAAAAAACCCTTAATATAGATATTATATCCAAAATAAGGTCACCCATAGCTTTAAAATTTTTCATTATATCAACATGAGTGATAACAAAGCACTAGTTCTTACAGGATGCACTTCTGAGTGATAACAATTTCTAGCATGCCTAATGGGACTATAACATATAATATTTATAAATATTGGTGTTGATTTTATAAATTTTCATAAAATAAATTTAATTACTCAATATCTGTTGATTCCAAGTTATATACAATTGATTTAAGTATTCCAAGTGCCTAAAAAGCAGTGATTGGTATGTATTTCAATCCTCTATTTTGTGAAAATGCAACTTTCATACCTTCATACCTTCATATAAAGATGAGAATATTTATAGATTCATCTAAAGTATCCCTAAACTATTAGGATATCAGTATTTTCATGATATTTACCCCCTCTCACCCCTAATCATGTTTCTAATTAGACTTGGAAAAATCACATTCTTTTAAATTAGCTTGAAAAAAGTGTGCAAGAAATCAAACTTGACTTTGAGAGACAATGTATGGAGATTGAAAGGGAATAGGAATACAATAGGCACCAAGAAGAGATTAAATATTAGCCTTATATACATTATCAAGAAATTAAATCATTGAAGAGATACTATGAGGCTACAAGAGAACCAATACAACAACTACCCATGAAAATATAAAGAATTGAGTCCAAAACCCCAAGTTATAAACAACAAGAATCCATTGAACCTTCAAAATATTATACTTTCTTCAAAATTCCCAAACTTATGACTCCTAATCATATGAAAGAGCCTATGAATATTCAATATTTACTCACTCTTCCCAAAGATACTAAGACCATTCCATCTTGGAAACCTTCTTGGACCAAAACCCCTAATTATGTCATACCCAATTTTGATAAATATCCTTCTATGATACCAATCTAAAATCAAGAGATGGATAAAATATTTGAATCCAAACTAAGAAAGTTTCTAAGTTTCTTGAGCTCTCCACCCATCCCTAAAATTGAAGTTTTCCATAAAGACTAAAGTATATCATAATGTGAGAGGTTGATTGTTGAGTGAAAAGATAAGTATGAAGCATTGAAGCATGAATCCCTAAAAAAAGTTCATTTCCTTTATTCCAAATAAATATTAAATGAAACTTTTACTTCTAAATCTCAAATCATTCATAATGCCTCTTAAATCTCAAAGCCCATTAAGGAGTAGATAATAATGACCTACATTCCTATTCCACCAAATGAAATATCTTTATTTCTCACCATATAAATTTTTAAATGAGAACCTATTGTATGAAAGGTAGAAGAAGAACATGTAGGTGATGAGGACAATTTTTCAAAAGAGGATGATCAAGAGTTGTGTTGGTTAATGAGCTTCAATTTGACATAGAAGAAGATCATGTTGCATCCCTTGAAACAAAAAATCATATTTTAGATGTAAGTGAGATTAAATATTCCTATCATGAATATTTTATACAATATATGATAGTATGTAGTGATATTGTAGCAGTGGTTTCACAAAGTAATAGTCCTATACATGAGCTAAGTAAATATACAAAATAAAATGTAATGATTCCTAGTGAACCTCAAGAAGCTAAAAGTGAAAATAATTTTTTTTTGATGAATATCTTTAAAATTTTGAATCATTTGAAAATAAAAATGGAATATATAAATATGTCATAGAAATCCAATAAAATTGTTATAGTGAGCCATTAAAGGTTGAAGTTGCAACTATTCCTACAAATCAGAATTTTGTTACGTTGGAGAGATTTATTAGTGTTGAAGATTAAAATGATTTGATTATTAAATCACAAGAAGATTTTTTTTATATTATAGACATGTTTTTTTCAATTTAATCACTTGAAGATAAACCAAAGAGGTTTACAAGTAAGAAAAGAGTTGATCCAACTAGAATGACACTTAAATAATAGTTTGTTCCTCATTTTTGTTAACCACATGGAAAGGACCTGAGAGGCTTTTATTTTGATACATGTGAAATGTCATCTTGTATATATTAGTATTTATATTTTAATTTCCTTGAATTTATATTATTCATATGTTCAGTTTTTATTTGTATTAATTTTCACTTTTCTCCAAGTGATATCTAGCAAAAAATTTAGTTGATAGTTGTTTTAGTTTTTAATTCAATAAGTGATTATTAAAAAGTGTTGTATTTTATTAAGAGAATTTTGAGTTTAATTTTTTTTTAATATATTTTCATATATAAATATACTAATGGATAAATCTACTGGTCTTGAGTGTTTAGAAGGTAAACGTCCCAACAAAGTTGTCGAGAATGTTGACAATTTTGCCATCACTGGTTAAAGTTGCTTATATGTAGGTTTTAAATAGGATTAAATTTATGAAGTGAAGATTAAAAAAGGTATAATTTTTTAATTAAAACTTAATAAATTAAAAAAAAAATCTTAGGAACAACTCACAAGTCAAAAAAATTATAGAGGTTTCTTTCTATTCCTCTAACTAGTCAATTACAAGCTAGTGAAGACAAATTTGAAAAGCTCAGTACATGAAGGTGAAGAAGATTTGGTTAAAATTTTATGAAGGGGAGTTTTGATACAATATTAAATAAATATTAAATTAATTTGTGTAAGGTTACATGGGCTTAAATTTATAAAAAAATTAATAAGAACATGTGCTGTAAAACCCTTAAACCCTAATGGCTCAATTTTAAGGGATATAATTACACTTTTGAGTTTCTTGTTTCAAAATAAAATTTATGTGATATATTATGGGGAAATAAATTAAATTAATAAATTTTAATTAATAAAAATATTCATTTAAAAAATTAATAAAGTAAAAGATACAGGTATTATGTTTTTAAGCAAGTAAAAGAGACAGTCAAAAAAGGCAAATTTTGAGAGATTTAAGAGATTGGTTGAGCACATCTAATGGTTAAAATGAACGATGGGTTATTTAAGGAAAAAATTAAAAATTAATAAGGTATTTATTTCTCATAAATTGAATTAAATGTAAAAAATTATACCTATAGATATTCAAAAATGAAATTGTGCAAGCTAAGAAACACCAAAAAGTACATATTTTGAGTTTTATTAAATAAAATCTCTTGAAATTTGACATGAAAGTAATTTTTGATGTATTTAAAGGTTTAAAATTATTTTATAATATTTAATATACATTATTTTATATAAAATACAAAAATATAGGTCTATTTATGAGGGAAATTAGGGTTTCTTGAATCCAAAAGAGCACAAGAGAGAATAAAATGGCATTTTAAAAAGTTGTACATGGATTTTGGATCTGAAATTTTATTTTAAGGTCTATTAATTTTTTATTATTATTTTATAATAATATTTACACTCCTTATATAGTAAAATAATTCAAATTCATTGAGTTCTAAGTTCTCACAGTGTATTCAAGAAGCTTGTCAAGCCACAGAAGATGCACACTTCCAAGAAGAACCAGTATGAAGAGTTGTAATTGTCATCATCAAATGAAAAGATATCAAATATATTTCATGAATGATTAAAAATAAAAATTATTATCTCTCTATAACTTCTATAACCCCCTCTTATCTAAATTTATAAAAGATCAAGTCAACAAAAATAAGCTTTTAAGGAGCTCTAGAAAAGTGGAGTTCAAAACATGCAAAAGTGGAGAAGTTGACTTGAAGTCTTGGTTAAAATTTTAGGTACTATTTTATTTTAATATACTCATTATAAAATAATCATGAAATATCTCTCATATTACACCCCCATTTGGGCTAACTTTATAAAGTTGAGAAGTCAAACATGTCTTTATGATGCAAGTGAGATAATTGAAGATAAACTACAAGTTACAAGTCAAGATAGGTCAAAGTAAAACTCCAAGATGAAATAAACGTAACTAAATTAAAACTTAAAGATGAATGAAATATAAAAATGATTTAATATAAGAAAAAATAGAGTTCAATCTATCTACAAGGAGTTAACTAAAGATAGTCAAAGATCTCTTTAAGTTGAAAACTATTCAAACACATGCATGAATCTTTGACTTTTAAAACATTCAAACTAACTTATCTCTCTCATTTACACATAATATTCCAAGGAGATAAATTTTATTTAAATTTTAAAATCCAAAATTACTATGTTGGAATTTTGGAATTTTTTTGGAAGTTTGAAGTTTTAGTTAAGTTCAATTTGAAGTAGGAGTGAAGCTGGACTAGACAAAGGAATCATCTCTAGTTGATTGTATCCTCTCTCCTTTCTTATTTTTTATATATGTGAATTAATTTTTGAATGATTATTAATAAATTATTACTTCTTATTACTGAAACTCTATCAAATTTTTTACTACCCACCTTTGATTTAATAAAGAGTTAAATTTTCCTCTATTTTTAGGTTGTTCATAACATGTGTTCTTAACATTCATTAATGTAACTTAGTGAATGATTGTTTTCCTATGTTTATGTATTAATATATCACCTTTATGAAGTAAATGTTAATTATTTTAGTTCATATAAAGTTTCTAAATCTGATTTCTACCTAATCTAAAAGTGAATTCAAACTGTGTTCATTCCTTCTAAACTAGTATGTGTCTTTCAAAACCTATGTATAAATTACTGATGCAAGGACCATTGAATGGATATGAATTAAATGTTTTAAATTTTTCATATTATAATTTATGTCAAGTATAGGAATAATTGACCTTAACATTAGTGTATCACCCTAATTTTTCAATTTTCATTTCCATTTTCAACTGTAGCATTGCTCTTTCTACCCTTTTCCTAGTCAAGAAAGCATAAAATTAGAGATTTTAGAGAGAATCAGGTGAGTGTACCAAATGTAACTAAAAATTAATATAGATATTATATCCAATATAAGGTTACAAAACTTAAAGGGTTTCCATTGTATCAATAATATTGAAAACATGCACATGTTCTTACAAGGGTATACTTTTATGTGATAACAGAACCTAAGGTTGAAATCAACCATGAATTCATAGGGAGCTCTCTTAATGGTAGTCAATTGATCAAATAGAGATAGGTGGTTTTATTTATCCTCAATTTTTAAAAAAAGGGATACTTATAACTCATCCTCATTTATAATGTAATTTAGAGGAAGGTTCCCATACCACTGTAGAGACTTTCCCTTGAAGGATGCAACAAGTAATCTAATTGCTACATTTTATTGGGTTACACAATGCATTAAGCATAGTTTAGCCACATATTTAATGTGATAAATAGGATTGGTTTAATCTTCTCTGGTGAATAAAGGTAAAATTTTCAATGTTGAGGTTGGAATATCAATATATTGGGTAAGATTCAAAGGGATACCACCATCAAAAGGCACAAAAACTTGGTTTTTAAGGACAACCATACTAAAATTTAGTTTTGATATAAGGATATTTTGAGGTAAGTTTAGATGTATTGAGGTAGAGGGATGTTTTTTTGTATGTCTTAGATTTCAAGAAACTTTCTTTTTTGCTAAATTCAAAGGTAATTTAATAAAATTATAAGGAATACCTTTTGTAGCTGATATTGTGATTTTTGGCATGAAAATTTCACTAATCTACTACTAGGATGTATGTATACTTATGGAGTCCTTAGATACTAAATACTTGAGCGACGTGTCTACTATAAATTTTTAAAACTATCACCATTCTCTATAAATCTTTTGATCTATGGTCCTACTAGGTGTGCTAAAAACTATTGTCAAATTTGAGTTTCACCCTTGAGGAAGGTCTTCAATATTCCTCACCCAATTGACACAATGGGATCACTTCTAGGTTGTGGGTGACCTATAATGGAATTAAACCTATATAGAGGACTAGTTCCCTTAATGAATAACCTTGATCCTCACCTAAACTACTTCTTAACAATTAAAAGAGAGGGAGACACAACTGCTTCCTATACTTATAAGACTAACTATGGGGTGATGCACCAAAATTCAATACCTCAACTTGCTTGGACACACACAAAATGAACTCAAATATCACCTACACATACACAACTCATAATTCCCTAGTTAATCTTGAACATAAGTGTTTTTTAGAAAGTATTAAGCTTATAAAAGTACCTAGAAGGATGAACAATTGTCTTACGAAGATCAAATGACATTCATCATAACTATCAATTTCATAAACTCTAAGAGAAACAAGATACAACATGCATAAGATCAAGTTTTATATATAAAGGTGCACAAAATTAAACATAAATTAGGGATAGGCTATAATTATCATAATCTTACATTACCAATTCATCAATTTCACATAATAACATATAATATTGGAAGGTAAAATCAGTTTCTTTATTGCTCAAGAAAGTGTTTATAAGTCTAAAACTTGGCAAGGCTGAGCCAAAACTAGCTAGAGATATATCTCCGTACTTATAAAAATCAAATACATATAGTGAAAGGAACCTTTAGTGAGGGGACCAATAAGTAATATTGTCATCAATTCCCTAATTATGACTAAAAAATAAAACACAACTAAATTTTAACTTCAATAGACATCTTCTTCTCTTCTCTAATGTACTAACACTTTATTTTAAGTCTCCAAGTTGGGAGGGAGCATAGAAGTCCTTGTTGGAGGATTGAATTTTTTAAAGATCAATAAAGCATATCTATTTTGGAAGATATTTGTCTCTTAAAATTTAAATCTTTACTTAGCCTTTAACTAACTCCTCCAATCTTGCATGATTAAACTCTACCTTTTGAGGGGTATAGAAATCCTTGTTTGAATTTACTTCTTCTACTTGATTTTAGCATAGAGAGAAGAGATTAACTTCTTGACATGCTTGAAGACTCCTTAAAAAATTGAATCTTCTTAAAACCACATTTTATTTCTCATAACTCCTCATAGTGGTGCATAAGTAGAGTATTAGTATTCTTGATGTTGTTGAGGTCTTCTATTGAATGACAATTATGATGGTTCATGATAATGCACAATTTTAGGTCCTTGTTTGATGATTTCTTGACTATGTTCACATTCTATATTACATTGAAATTTACATAAGAATGATTTAATACCTAAAAAACTCCAATTATAACTTATATCATGAAACATATGCCTTATATCAAATAATTTTTGGCTTCTCACTAAGTCTTGCATGACTCTTGATGATGACTTAGTTCAAATTTATAGGTGTGAGCTACATTAGTGCTTAAGAAGATTATATATATATATATATATATATATATATATATATATATATATATATATATATATATATATATATATATATATATATATATATATGTCACATGTGTGTATGTTTATTTATAAATTAAACAAATATGTATATATACTTTGTTTAATTTATAAATAAACATACACACATGTGACATATATATATATATATATATGTGTGTGTGTGTGTGTGTGTGTGTGTGTGTGTGTGTGTGTGTGTGTGTGTGTGTGTGTGTGTGTGTGTGTGTCACATGTGTGTATGTCTATTTATAAATTAAACAAAGTATATATACATATGTTATATATATATATATATGTATATATGTGTGTGTGTGTGTGTGTATATATATATATATGTATATATATGTATATATATATATATATATATATATATATATATTTATTCATTGTTTAATGATTACCTTAAAACATAATTGACTTAAGTGTATATGCATACTCATATGTCACATATTACATAGTCTGACTTTTTGCCAAATCATAATGTTAAAACATGGTTTCACATATTTATCTATGCATTGTAATTCATGCTACCTATATATATATATATATATATATTCACCCTATGATTGCATTATTTTATTGAATACACAAGCCCTTGTGTATTCATAAATATACTACATTCTATTCACCATTTTTAATTATTATATTTTACACAATCATTTCTTAAGTCGACAGTCTATTCATAGAATTCAATAATAAAATGTAATGATAGTATTCAAACTTCTATATTGAATCATTGAAAATCATTTTAACTCAGATCTAGCTAGTAAATAACATTCCAAACCTATGTATATCCATATATGCAAATACACGCACGCACACACCAAGTTATTTATTTATTTCTAAATTGATAAATATATGTATATAAATATGCATTTATTTTAAATATATTACACCAATGTATATTTCTCACAAGATTTAAAACTCAGTAATATATATGTATGCTAAAAAGCATCTACCTAAAGTTTTTATTCAACTAAGGAATAGTATTTTTATGAAATTTAATCCATTAAATCCTATCAGCTCAATATCAAAAAATAAATCAATATGAGGTATTAGGGATCTATAAAGTTTTTTGTATTAGTTGTGTGGATGATGGATCCATCCATAGGGTTAAGCCTATGTTATTTTTCAATTTTTTATACAATTATAAACCTTACGAATTCAAACCATAAATAGTAAATCTAAAAGCATATGAAATAATTACTTCACCAACTTGGTAAGTCACTTTCAAATCTGAGTCTAGATGAACTTGTAATCCTTTTTCCTCTTTGATTTGTATTTTCCTTATCTTCTTTTCTATATCCCATTCTCCTCTCATATCACCTCTTATTCTAATCTACTTTTCCCATCAAGCTTTGCATGAAAATTTCCCCAACTTGCAATCATCCTACAAACTCCATGCTTTTCTATTTTAACAGTGACTTGATACCAGTTAACTACCATTAACCATGCTTAATAATCCTTAATTCAAACTTTCCATATTTATTTAATCATTAATATATTCATTTAAAAATTATGAATGTTAACCTACATTTCATGATCGGATATTCCACTTAAAAAATTATTTGTAATGATAAGTATTACTCCCATTTCATCATAGTCAATGCACGATAACAAGATTAGGTGTAGATATTTTAGGATAGTATTTTATGATAATTGAACATCCTTTAATAGATAATAATGGTAATTATCTCCTTTCTTTTTATGTTAATTTAACTAACACAATGTCAACAATTTTCTTATATCAAAATAATAAAATAGACAATTATTTATTTTAATCATAATAAGATAATCATTTATGTTATCACTAGTTTATATAGACTAACTATGTCTTTCATTATTTTTAATAACTTGGCATATATTTATATTATCAAATATCAATCTTAATATTTTAAAACATTGTAAAGACATTTTGTTAGTCTATATATATAATAGTAATTAGATCACATGTACTAGATTTATGTTCCCATAATCATAAACAAATATAATTAAAGTAACCTTATATAATCATATGGTAACATTAAGCATTAAGTCTACTTAAAATACACAAAATGCAATCACATACAATTTATATCCTATATCTATTTACTAACATTTATGACACACAAACTCTAATGTTTAACTATAATTAACTTTAAAACATACTAATTATAAAAATACAAACACATAATGCATATAAATTTTAAAATATAATGTGGTGTGTGCATGGGTATTTGTAGTTCCTCTATCATTTTTCATCATCTCCATCTATGTCACCCTCTCAGATAATGCTCTCCTTTTATCATGCTCTAAGGGATGAACTCTCCTAGATCCAAGTCATGATAAGAATGTAGTTAGTCAAATACATCATGATATATATCATAAAAAAATGCTATAACAATAAATGTAACATAATAATTATGTAAAAAATTCACAATTAGCCAACTCATATTAATGAAATCATAGAATCTATGTTATAATTTAATTATATTTACAACCATAATAATCTATGGATATTTAGGTAAATTAGATTAATGAGAAATTGGGATGTAACATCTTTTTCCCTTAAATTTGGTCATCATCTCGATGAAAATTATTCAAACAAAATTTTTAAATAATAAACAAAGTTTAGCAGAAAAATAATATAGTATGAAGCATCAAATCAAGCAAATAAATATGGAAATAGCCTGTAGAACTCATCATAGTCCTCCCAAGTAGCACTATCCTCAAAGTATCAGTCCCATAAGACTTTGCATTGTGACACTTATCTATTACATAAATGAAGCTTGTTAGTGTCAATTACTCTAATTGGTTCTACCATGACCACCCCAGTATATAGAACCTACAAAACATTCCACTTCAACACATGCAAAAGATCAAATATATACTTTTTAAGATCAAATATATGTAAGACATTATGTAATAGAGCTAGGGATGGTGGAAATACAAGCCTATATGCTATATTATTGACCACTTCTAACTCTTTTAAGGGTCCCACATATCTTGATGAAAGTTTTGTTGACTTTCAAAATTTAATCAAGCTCTTTTGTAGCTTAACCCATAAGAATACTTTATCACCTACAAAAAACTACCTAATAATTCTCTTCAAATAATAATATCTCCTCTACCTATCATTGGCCTTGGCCAAATTGTACCTGATTATTTTGACTTGATCTTCCACTTCTAAAATCATCTCAGGTCCAAAGACTACCCTGTCTTCCAACGTATCCTAACTGATTGGTGTCTTGCACCTTCTTCCATATAGTGTTTCAAATGGTGCCCTATTCAAAGTAGATTGGTATGAGTTATTGTATACAAACTCAACCAATGGAAGGTATTATTCTCATTTATATTTATGATTCATGTAATATATATGAATAATATCCTCTAATACCTGATCAATTCACTGAGTTTGACTGTCAGTCTATGGGTGATATACAATACTAAAATTTAGTTGCATACCCAAAGCTAAATTTAGAATTAACCAAAACCTAGAAGTCACTCTCAGATCATGATCTGATATGATCTTATCTATAAATCTATGAAATTCATAAACTTCTTTTATGAATTTATTTTCAAGAGTTGGTGCATCATTTATCAAATTGCTTAGTATAAAATGTTCTACCTTGGTTAATTTATCAACTACAACCAAGATCATGTCATGTCTATTACATGATAACAATAATCCTTGGAAAAATTCCATATTGATCACCTACCATTTCCATTTTGGTATATCATGTGGATATAATAATCTATCTAGATGCACATGTTTAGCTTCCACTTGCTGACATTTCAGACAACATGACTCAAAATCCATTACATCTTTCTTGATTCCCTTCTAGAAATAAAGTGGTCTAAGATCTACAATGAGCTTGGTTACTCTTCAATTTATTAAATATAGGGGATTATGTAGTTCCTTTAGCATGATGCTCCTCATATTCTCACCCTCTATCATATACATCCTATCATTGTTTTGTAGAAGACCATCACTTTCTAAGCTATATCTTTTATACCTAGGATTTCGAGCATTCTTAAATAAAAACTTTATGACTTGGTCATAGAATTTATTTCCTAGTGATAACTCAATCACATGATCCCTAAATTACTCCTGATAGTAGACACAACTACTATACACATTTTATGACTTAAGGATTTAGATATTATATTCCCCTTACCTTTGATGTAATTGATATCAAAGTCATAGTCAAACAAAAACTCTAACTAACACTGTTGATGAGCATTCAAATTTGGCTGGGTGAAGATGTATTTGAGTCCTAAGTTATTAGTCTTGAGCTCAAATGGTTTTCCCAATAAATTATATCTCCAAACTTTCAAATCTTGAATGATTACTACAAGTTCTAGGTCATGAGGGGCATAATTCACCTCATAAGGCTTTATCTTCCTTGACTCATAAGCTACCACTACACCATCCTACATAAGGACTCCTCCTAGTCCATTCCTAGACGCATTTGTGATCATTGAAAATTGACCATTAAGATCAAGAACTCTTAACATTGGTGCTTAATTAATCCTTATTTTCAATTCCTAAAAATCTACTTCACACTTATTTAACCAAATTAAACTTTGATTCTTAGGTTATAAAGAGGTAATTATATTAGCTATCTTGGAAAAATTCAAAACAAATATCCTATAATAGCCCACTAATCCCATGAAACACCTTACCTCATGGACAATCCTTAGTATCAACCACTCCATAATGGCTCTTATCTTAGCCAAATCAATAAAAATACCATCTTATAAGATAATATGTCCTAGATATTGCACTTTATTTTATAAAAATGCATACTTAGATAATATTCCATATAGCCTATGCTTTCATAAATGTTTTAAAACCAACTTCAGATGTTGAAGATGATCTTCTTCATCTTTAGATTAAATAATAATATCATCTAAAAATACCAAAACAAAATGATCTAGATAATCTTTGAACATGTTGCTCATGATATTCATGAATGTTATAGGTGCATTTAATAACCCAAATGCTAACACTATAAACTCATAATTCCCATAGTGAGTTATAAATGTCATCTTTGGAATATCCTCATCTTTTATCCTTAATTGATGATATCTAAATCTAAGATCAATCTTCGAAAAGGTTGTTGCTCCTCACATTTGATCAAAAAGATCATATATTCAAGGTAGTGGATACCTATTTTTGATGGTCACTTTATTCAACATTATATAATTAATGCAAAGTCTAAGAGTGTCATCCTTCTTATTAACAAAGATAACTAGTTCGCCCCATGGTGACACACTTGGTATGATCAATCCTTTGAATAATAATTCTTGAAGTTATACCTTCAATTCAATCAATTCAGTGGTTGTCATTATATATGAATCTTTAGACTAAGGTTTTGATCCTAGTTTGATGTCAATAGAGAAGTCAAACTCCCATTTAGGAGGTAATCCTAACAATTCCTCTAGAAAGACATCATGAAAATTTCTAAGGATAGTATTCAATTGATGGTTCCTTAGTTTCCTCCATTCCATTTATATTGATGATAAATACTTGACATCCTCTTCCTTGGGCCTTCTTGAGTTGTATTACATAAATCCATGTAAGACTTAACTCCCTTTTCTCACCTTGAATTAGTGTCTAATTTATAGAATCATTAAGACACTCAACCTTTTTTAGATAACAATCAACCTTGGCCTTATGATTTTCAAGCCATTTAACACCTAGAATCATATCATATGACCCTAATGGTGGTACATAAATATCCAACACCATAGTGAATTCAAGCAAACTAATTTTTGCTTCACCTAACACTTATCAACTTGGACTTTGTAATCATTCCCATATTGTATCAACCATGCATTTGCCATTACACCAAATTTTCTAGATAATTTATTTATAGTCCTAAGAGATATAAATCATTTATAGCCCATATATCTATCAAAATGGAAAGTGTATGTTCAAACAAAATACCTGATAGTTCTATGGTGAAGCTTGGAATTTGGCTTGTCAATTATCAACTGCCACATGAATACAAAGTTGAAAAATTCCTTGTTAAGGGGAAAAACCTTTGTTCCTCAACTTCTCTTGGGTACATTCATGCATAAAATGGTCACCTCTATAGATAAATAAACCTCTTGGTGGTCATTTCTTATTAGTCTATTATTTTCCCTTGAAATCACCTCTAGAACCATTACCCAATTTCTTTCTACCTAAACTACTATTAAATCTGGTATTCTAACTCTTGAACTAACTCTTACAGTCTCCACTCTTCTTCTTCCATTTCTTATTCTTGAAAGTTGGATTTGAATTTCCAAACTTTTTATTAAACTTATCCTTAACCTGAGTAAGATATTTCAACTTTTACTTTTGTTTGAATACTTTCTCAAAGACTTGGTCCATGGTATATGATCCATGAAATTCCACTTCTCCACCAATCTAGGTTTTTAATCCCATTATGAACTTCCTAATCCTGAATCTCTCATCTTCCTGATACCAAGACACATATTCATAAGTTTGGTGAATTGTTCCCAATACTCATTTACCAATAATTATGCTTGTTTTAGACTCTAAAAATCTATAAGCTTTTGGTCAAAATATAACTGTAGAAACCATAGTGATCTAAATAGTGTCACAAACTACTCCCAAGTAGTGGTGGTCGAGTTTAGATTCATTTCTAACTTTTTCTTGGTCCACCATGTCATTGCTTCTCCAACCAGCTAATAAGCTCCCCAAATGGATTTGGTAACCTCAAAGTAGTTAAAAATATATAAATATTTTTCTATTTTAGTCAACCATGCTTCATCTCCATCTCCCATAATGGCTTCATCAAACTTAGGTGGATTCACCTTTTTCATATCCCTTGCCAATTCTATGGCTACACGTGCTCTCACCTCCTAAGGCACTTCCTTATGTCTCTACTCTTAAGTAATTTCCTACTCAGTGAGATGCTCTTTAGTCTCATCCTTATGGCCTTCTTCCTCATGTCCATGAATTTTTTATTATAAGGCTATGACTTTGTCCATAGTCTCATTCATAGCTGTAAGAATCTAATATAATATTATTGCTTATTCAATGGTAAATTGGTTAGGATCAAATAGAGGGTTATTATCATTGACATTTGAAGCACCCTCACTTGATGATATTACTTTCACCATTATTATTTTTGATATAAAAAGAATACAAAAATGTTAGAAGACTCATTAAGTCCTAGAGTTTGAGACACAATTATAATACCACAGTGTAAAATTCCCATAAGGTTTTACTAGAATAATGTAGTAATTTTTTTTAGAAAAAAATATACATAACACTTATTCTTTCATTAGACTACACCAAAATAATATAATTAGTGATCTTAACATACTAATAATCATATTAAACATATATAATCATGTAATAATAAAAGTTATTGATCACTAGCATTAAATGTAATATAACATAACTGCATAAGGAAAGTAATTTATTTAAAATCCAGCCATGATTGGTATAATAATATAGCCAATATTATCAATGTATAATAAGTAATCAGTTAAATTTCCCATAGTAATTAAGAATTGACATAAATACTATAATAGATATAATTTTCCATGGATCATGAGTCACTCTAACTCTAGTATCTTTTATAATCTTAAGTGTAGTCCCCATGTAAGTATTACAGTGGGGAGGGAGAGCATCATTTGAAAACTTTTCCACACCAACCATGGACTATCGATCTCCCACACAATTCCATGAATATGGAATGCCTCTCCCTTCATAGATGGGTAGATAGCCATGGTGCAGGAATCTAGAGAGACATGTTAGTATCAGTGTGATGTAAGATTTTACTAAATGATGTATATCATAAATAAAATATGTTCTAACATGATACCATAAAAACATGTAAATCATACATATGAAATGAAAATGTCTATTTAAACATTACTTTGGCCAAATTTTTCAAATACTTAATGATCTCGAGGATTAGTCAAATTTATACACACCACTTGATCAAGTTACCTTCATCTAACATTGGTGGTGATAAGTAAGCTAGTGAAGTCTGTCTCACTACTTAGTTAGTACCAACAATGAAATATTTGGTTAAAATATATAATATTTAGTACCAACAATGCAATATTTGGTTAAAATCTATAACCAATAGATTCATTTTGATTAATTCCTACTAGTAAGTATTGTTTAAGCTAATTTTAGGGATAATCACCTTATGTACATTTAGTCCATCAAATGTATGAATGAATATTATTATTATTATTATTCATCACATAAACAATGAACATAACAAGTAAGTTTATTTACCAAATGGGTAAAATACAAATTCATAATACAAAATCTATTTTCCATAAGTAAATGTAATGTAATAAAACCAAAATTTTAGAAATATATATTACACATACTATTCTATTATAGCAATAAAAATAAGAACTTTTAAAACCAAATTACAATATTTCATTTCATTATACCTATTGGGAGGATTTATGCTTAAAATTAAAGTTCGCTAACCTTTTTGTTTTTTAAGTTCACTATTTAATCAAAACTATAACAATAGGTATTCATCCAATATATATCATACCTACTATATTTATGTATGTGGACCTAAGTTCACATGTAAATATATAACACATATATTTATACACTTCTCATAACTAACACACACACACACACACACACACACACACACACACACACACACACACACACAAAAAAAAAAAAATTAAAATAAATCTCTTTATTTCTATTAACCCCTAACTAAATTTTTAATAAACTTCATATTAGATGTGGTATGATTTTTACCCCAAAATCATTCTAAATCTAATACCCTATTTTTATTTTATTTGAATTCCTCAACTTTGTACATATTCACATATATAACAATTTTTGCACAGTCCATCAAATATATATAATCATAATGTTTCTATTCATTCAACTAAAGACTTATACTCATAAAACTCTTGAAAAAAATTTATTTGTTATATACAAACTGTATATATTTAAGTCAATCTATTTGAGTAAAAATACATAATCATAGATATTTATGTATATGCCATGTTCAATCACAATTTATTTCATAAAATTTCTTGTTTGAGTTTATATCATAGACTCATGTATGCATTTATACATAGTCATCTTAGCATACCATGTTTTCAAAAGATAAGACACAATTGATTCATATATAACATATGTATATTTAATATATTTAATTTATATTAAACACACACATAGCCAATGTATATACATATGTTTATACATAGTCATTATTTAATGAGTACCTTAAAACATAATCAACTTAATTGTAAATGCATACCCACTATGTCATGTATTACACATTTTGCCTTTTTTCCAAATCACAATATTCAAACATGGCTTCACATATTTATCTATGATCTATAATCATATATGACCTGCATGTATATGTAACATGATATATATATATATATATATATATATATATATATATATATATATATATATATATATATATATATATATATATATATATATATATATAATCAACTTAATTGTAAATGCATACCCACTATGTCATGTATTACACATTTTGCCTTTTTTCCAAATCACAATATTCAAACATGGCTTCACATATTTATCTATGATCTATAATCATATATGACCTGCATGTATATGTAACATGATATATATATATATATATATATATATATATATATATATATATATATATATATATATATATATATATATATATATATATATATATCATGTTACATATACATGCAGGTCATATATGATTATAGATCATAGATAAATATTCAAAAATCATTTTAACTCAGATCTAGATAGTAAATAACATTCTAAACCTATGTATATCCATACATACATACATACATACATACATATATATATACTCAACATATATATATATATATATATATATATATATATATATATGTTGAGTATATATATATATATATATATATATATATATATATACTCAACATGTTATTTCTTTATTTCTAAATTTCTAAATATATGTATATAAATATACATTTCTTTTGAATATATTACACCCATGTATATTTCTTAAAAGATTTAAAACTCAGTAATATATATGTATGCTACAAAAACATCCTCGTAGGGTTTTTATTCAACTAGGGCATAGTGTTTATATTAATTTTAATCCATTAAACCCTATTGGCTCAACATGCAAAAATAAATTCGTTTGAGGTATTATGGATTTAGAATATTTCTTGGCTTACTTTTTTGGATGGCCAAGCCATCCACAAGGATAAGCCTATGTTTTTTTCAAAATTTCATACATTTATAAACCCTATGAATTCAAACCATAAATAATAAATCTACAAACATATGAAATAATTCTTCATCAATTTGGTAAGTCACTTTCAAATATGCGTCTAGATAAACTTGTAATCCTTTTTCCTCTTTGCTCTATATTTTCCTTCTCTTCTTTACCATACCCCATTTTCATCTCAGCTCACCTCTTATTCTAATCTACTTCTCCCATAAATCTTTTCATGAAAATTTCCCCAACTCGGAGTCATCATGCAAACTTCATGCTTTTCCATTTTAACAGTGACTTGAAACCAATTAATTGCCATTAACCATGATTAAGAAATCCTTAATTGTAAACTTTCCTATTCATTTAATCATCAATATATTCATTTTAAAATTGTGCATGTCATCCTACATTTCATTACCAAGTACTCCACTCCAAATTCCACTTAAAAAATTATTTGTAATGATAAATATTACTTCCACTTTAACATAGTTGATGCATGACAACAAGATTAGTTGTAGATATTTTAGGATAGTATTTTAGGATAATTCAACCTCCTTTAATAGATAATAAAGATAATTGTCTCCTTTATTTTTATGGTAAATTTACTAACACAACATCAATTATCTTAGTATATCAAAATAATAAAACAAATAATTATTTATTTTAATCATAACAAGATAATCGTTTGTGTTATTACTAGTTTATATAGACTATCTATGTATTTCATTATTTTTAATAGCTTGGCATATATTGATATTCTCTAATATCAATAATAACAAGCTTAACATTTTAAAAAATTGTAAAGACATTTTGTTAGTCTATATATAATATAATTAGATATCATTTACTATATTTATGTTCCTATAATCATAAACCAATATAACTAAAGTAACCTTATATAATCATACAAAAAAACTAAGCATTAAGTCTACATAAAATATACTAAATGAAATCACATACAAGATTTATCCCATATGTATATACTAACATTTATAACACACAAACTCTAATGTTTAACTGTAATTAACTTTAAAACATACTAATTTTAACAATCCAAACACATAATGTATATAAATTTTAGAATCTAATGTGGTGTGTGCATGGATCTTATCAGTTCCTCTGTCATCCTTCACCATATTTATCTACATCACCCTCTTTTATTATGCTCTCCCTCCATCTTTCTCTAATGGATTATTCCTTCATCCAATTCATGACAAGATGGTAGTTAGTCAAATACATCATGATATATATCATAAAACAATGTTGTAACAATAAATGTAATATAATATTTATGTATAGAATTTATAATTAACCAAATCATAATAATGAAATCATGAAATATAAGTAACATACATCTATCCCATAATAGCATATGACTTATAATTTAGTTAAAAAGTAACATATCAATTTAACCATAATAATCCACAAATGATTAGATAAATTGCTTAGTGAGAAATTGAGATGTAACAAAATAGGTATAAATATAGAATTATCTTAAAATTGACTATCATAGATGATGTGGGTTTTGAAAGTTGAAATTTGGGTAGTTCTAAGTGTCATTAATAGGATTCTAGTGTTTTTCTACTCACTCAATAGAGGTAGACAATATGGATAGTGGTGTCATGTTTGTGTAGTGTCCTTCAGGTGATGGAAGTGTCCCCTTTATAAGATTATTCCTATTTTATAAAATCACTTGTACCTATGTTTTTAGGTCCTACTCTTACATGCATGAAACCTAAAGATTTGTGTTGTGCCTAGAAAAATTGATTTAGTGTACAAACCCTAATCCTCCTTGAAAGTATGGCATGAGTAATAATTGTGTGTTTGTTATTAGGATGGACTAGATATACTCAACACCCTATTGTGAAGATATTTTCTTACATACCAACAATCCAAAGAGGAATCAAGCCCTATGTAGTTATCCCACAAAGTTTTTGATGCAAGTGCAATTGAATTCTAAAATGAGAGTGGGCTTGGATCCCTTGAATGTGCTCTATACTTTAAATATTTGAAAATTGGGATTGGGGATATTGTAGATGGTAGTATGCAAAAGTAATGTAGAATAGGGATCAATGTTGGGGCCATTTCATATCAGTATAAGATTAACATAAAAAATGTGTAAACATACACAGAGATAATAAATCTAAACATATGAAATAATTTAAAACACATTATATTATTATTTCACACACTCTCTGATTATAAGACATTTTGGAGTTTATGTATATATATTAATATCATTTTTATAATCTCTCCATCATTCTCTCACCAAAAATCTCTCAATCTTCTATATATGATGTATTGTTATAAATCATAACAATATATATCAACAAATAATATATTCTAATCTAATATCATATAATTATTTATAAATTTTTTTGGATAACTAACAAACTAACTATCTAATTACTATTTACCTCTTGGTAAGTACTGAATACAACTACCAATGTAAAAGTTAATCCCTAACATTTCCCCCCTTAGTTTTTACATGGTGCAAAAACATTCACATTGTCACTTTCATATGCTCACTCCTTATGGCATGCCCTATTTGGATCATGACCTTGATACAAAGAAAGGCTCACTCTTCCCATGGTTTTAATCAGGTTTACCAAAAACCTTGACATGAACAAGAAACTCTTTTTATCCAATGTTCACCTCTAGTGGTTTTTGGGATCTACCACAAACCTTTTCAAGATCCATGAACTGACTTCCATTGTGCTTTCTATCCTTTCACAATGTTTTTACATCATAGAATTATGTTTAGAATTTTTACACAAATTACAAATCTTGAACATGCATATTCTTTTGTTTTTATTTAAACATACAAAATGTTAAAAAAACAAAAAAATAAGGACTAAGTCCTCATCACTTCTTGTAACCTCTATATGCAATCATTGTCACTCGATCTTGCATAGCATAGATAATTTCCATTACCACTGGCAATCATCCTCAGCATATTTGAGTTGGCCCATAGTATGCCACTATCTTAAAACATGACCCCATCGCTAATGGCTTGCAAGAGGATGTTGATTATCCTCCAACCTCCAACCTCCTATATCCTCCATCCTCTAGTAGGTTGATGTTTACTTAGCCAATGAAGTCATGAAGCTCAATTGAATTTTGATTTAAATGGAATGGGGTCCCCCCCTAAGATTGACATGCTCACCAGATGTTGGGTATGCCTAAAAATACATCTATTTATAATTGACCCAATATTTTTTATTTTTGAAATTTTTTTAGATTGACTAGAATGACATAAAATAAGGACTCTAAATTTTGATAATAATGACTCAACAACTTCTAATATTTTTGATGATTTTTTGACATTTAAAAAATCTTGACACAACCTATAAAACACTATTGACATGGACCTAAATAATTTCAATAACATGACTAATACTTTTATTTTTGACATATGATTCATTGAATCTAATAATCTTGCCATCAATTTTCAATATAGAAAAAAATGCTATTATGAAAAATTTGATCAATAAGGACTAACTTGATAATGAAATATATAAATAAAAAACTAGCAGAGTAAAAAACAAAATAAAACTTCCCAAGACTAAAGATTAATAATACTAAAACTACATGCTAAACTCAAGTAGGAAATTTGACAAAGAATTTTGATGTTAAAATGACTGACTATTAGACACGTAACCTATCAATTAAGAAACTAATTCTTTAAATAGGTTGATTAGAGAGAATAATGTTGAGTAGTACTTCCAATGTACTAATTAAATCTATAAATATGCATTGGTAGTGGTGTATAATGAATAACATGTAAAATTTATAGATCATTATATTTATAACCTGACAAGATGTCAATAATACTAAGCATAATGTTTGAAAAATATATATTACCTTTGAACATCTTGAATAATAACTAGATGGTAGTGATTCATAAGAATGTAATATAAGAGCTTATAATTTACATGCAATTCCACACCTTTACTTTGGATCAAACATGCATTTCATGTGCACTCTCAATACCATGAAGGTACATTTAATGTTATCCTTATAGTATTTAGATATAGTGGAGATGTGGAGCTATAAGACTAAGAGAATGAACACATAAAAGATAAAAAAAACTAATAGTGTTGAGTTGTGGATGTTTTATCAACACATTGCATTTCAATACTACATGTGTGATGTCTTTCCCTTCATCAACATGAAAGATGATCTTCTAATGATATGACCATAGAACTCTCAGAGACAAGAAATATTTTAACCTAAACACATAGAACTCACTAAAAAATAAAAATCTATACAATCTACAATGATTATGTCACAAACTAAACTTCATAAATTAGGGCAAAGGAAAATAATTTTAAATACCCCTACAAATAAATTATTCTTCCATCTAACCAAGTACCCACTATGATACCAAATTTGGGGTTGGTTTAGATCAATAGAAGATTAACACTAAAAATATGGAAACATACACAAAGACAATAAAGCCGAACATATGAAATAATTTAAAACACACTATATTATTATTGCACACACTCTGATTATAAAACATTTGGGATTTTACATATATAGGAATATCATTCCTATAATCTCTCCATCATTCTCTCATTAGAAATCTCTTAATCTTTTATATACGATATATTGTTATAACTCATAACAGTATATCTCAAAAAATAATATATTCTAATCTATTATCATAAAATTATTTATAAAAATATCATAATAACTAAAAAACTAACTATCCAATTACTATTTACCTCTCAGTAAATACTAAATGTAACTGATAATGTAAAAGCTAATCTATAACAATCAAATACCTTAATTTTTATCAACTTTGTCTTTGGTTTAAATATTTTTGCATTTATATTCCATCTAGTTAATAGAGGTGAATTAAACTTGTATTTATAGGGTTATGTTGCTTGTGAGAATAAGAAAATGAGCTTAGGCCAACCTTAGGAGGGGACCACATTTGAAAAAGTATTCATTGGGAATAGCTAGGGCTAAGGATAGTAGCACCTAGTTGGGGACACTAGTGTTATGTGGTTGTAGTATCCTAAATGTGGTGTTATTATCCACTTGGTAGAATGCTAATAAACTTGGGGTTGGATTTGAGATGATAGTTATGGGACTATGTGTTGGCTAACTCTAAGTGATTTTGGTCTACTCAATGATTGAAAAAGTAATTCTAATGATCAAGGATAGGTATATAGATAGTATAGGGATAGGTTAACTCAAGAGACACTCTTAGCATCTAATTACCACTTTTAGGTGATTACATTTGCCCCCCCTCCCCCCCCCCTTATGCTAGTAATGTAACAAAGTGAAATGACTTGTATAAAGGAAATAGAAGCATACATGGACTTACATTAGAAGTGAAGCCTATGTAACTGAGTTTGAGTATGTGAATCTAGGTCTATGTATGTGGAACATGATCTGAAGCAATGCCCTATAATTAAACATGAAAAAATTAGTTCTTACTTAAGAGATGATCAAAATCAAAATACTATTCTAAAATAAATTAATTTAGTAAAGCTAAGTGGATAAAAAGGAAAAAAATGAATACACCTCATTCGGTATGCAAACCAATACATGAACTTGGGGATAACCTATGTGTGTGAGTGTACATAGTGATCATATCATTGAATAGCTTATTGAGTTGATGGCTTTCTCAATCCTCATATGGGTGGCTCAAGTACTTAATTTGATTTCGACTCCATCATTCCCCACCCTTGTTCAGTAGATCATGATCTCTTTGAATAGCTTAGATAAGATTATAAGTGTGTCTAACTCTCTCATGTAGTTTGCTCAAGAACTAAATCATGCCATGACTCCATCATTACCTACATGTAAAGTAGATGCATCTATAACTATATTACATAAGTGTTGAAAGTATCTCAGTATAATCTAATTGTGTATTTAGCTCCATGGCCATTTGGGTATATTATGTGGCTCTAGGCCACTTGGGAATACCAACCACTATAGATGGAGTAAGGAAATGAATCTAGTGACAACCTATAATGTGATAACAAGTGTATACATCATAGAGAATGACATGAAATTTGCCATTCCATTTTATCAACCTATGTGTAGCTAAGTGTATGGAAATATGTGCTACACACATGTCCCCAATCTAGTATTTAAGTATACTAAATCAGTATCAAGTATGTAATAGTTAAATTTATGTAACTGATCTAAATGTATGAGTGATCACAATGTGCATTATGACCCCAAATCTAAGTAACTGGTATGAATCTGAGCTAAAATGAATGTATCTAAGCTAAATTTGAACATAATTACCAAACATGTGACTATATCTATGGAAATCTATATTGTACCTAGTGTAATGGTCTGAATGATTCAAATTATCTTAAAGCTAGGGCTATTATATAGTAATACCCTTTAATGAATAGTAGTGCCCTGTGGTACTAGTGTCCCAATTTGGGTGTTAATATCTACCTGGTCTTATTTCTATGTGATTTGAACTAACTATTAAATCTCTATTCTATTTTATGTTTAACCTGAGTTGAGCCTATGTATTGATATTTTTTGATGAAAAGTAAATTAAAAGCCTAATATTTGTGATAAAACCCTATAAATTACCCCTCTTTTGAGGGGAGTTGTGAAATCTATGTAAGAATTTCCCTCTAAAGAAGTATCTCTACAAAATATGTTATCTAGATCACGTGTATGATATTCAAATATAATGTATAAACATAACATCATAATGTAACTATATATGAGCATAAATAGGTAAGTTAAGATGTATATTGTAATCTAGCATTACACAATAATTTCAAGATAGATGTAATCAATGTATATAGTAGAAAATCTAAGTAACTACCTAGGGGAATGGGTCATGATATCCATCATGGCTCCCAAGTAGGAAGAGTAGATGCATGAGGTCCCTCATAGCATATAAAACTGTGTGTGTGTGTGTGTGTGTGTGTGTGTGTGTGTGTGTGTGTGTGTGTGTGTGCGTGCGTGTGTGTGCGCGTGTGCATGTGCGTGTGCGTGTGCGTGTGCGTGTGCGTGTGCGTGTGCGTGTGCGTGTGCGTGTGCGTGTGTGTGTGCGTGTGTGTGTGTGTGTGTGTGTGTGTGTGTGTGTGTGTGTGTGTGTGTGTGTGTGTGTGTGTGTGTGTGTGTGTGTGTGTGTGTGTGTGTGTGTGTCTATGTGTGTTTGTGTGTGTGTGTGTAGAAAGTAAATAGAAGTGTCATGGTGTAGAAGCATATAAGGAAGAAAACATACAAACACATGAGGAACACAAAAGATAGACCAAGGGGAAAAAATTCAAGGGACATGGGCACATGTGACTAAATTTAAGAATGAATACATACAAAGACATGTTTAAATGTCCACATACACAAGCATCAAGAAATTTGGATTAGAGACACATAAAAGGATATGTTCAAATGTCTGCATATAGAAGTAAGAAAGCACATGCAAAGGGCATGATAACATGTCCAAGGCATATAAATATATAAATGGCATATATCCAAACAAAAATGGCATATTCAAATTCCCTTGATAATGTAATAAGCATAGGAAACACAATCAAGTCTAATCTAAGAACTAAATATGAAAGCATAACTATGTATTAAAAGTCTATGTAAATTCCAAGGTGTACATACATACTGAGTCTAACAAGTGATATTCATAAAAAAATATGAGTAATGAGGAGAAATTATCAATATCAAGACAAATCAATGCATAACTGGAATGTATAGTATGTAAATATAAAACCTAGTTATTAAAACTATGTAGGAGATGCCCCTGAGTGGGTGGATGTAATAAATGTATAAACTTAGATCAATGTAAATGTTCCTAATGGATAGATGATAGCTTGTATGGATCAATTTATTGGACCAAATTCTTGTATGGAGTCTGAAAGTACTTAACAAGAACAAGTGAAGCATATGTGTATGATAAAATTGACTATACTAGGATAGCTAGCAAGATGTAATATCTAGAAAGCAGTAGAAAATGTAGTAATGCATATAATCTATAAAAAAATATGTTTTTGAAATATTTGAGTGTTTTTATATTTTATATTATTTTTGTGTTTTCTAATTATAAACTATGTACAAGAAAATGAAAATAAACTATGTACAATGAGCGAGAGGGAGAAGGAAGTATGTACAAGAGTAGGAAACAACTAACCAATGAGTCTCATGGGATATTCATTATTAGTATGGCCTGTGTCAAAATTAGGAATGGTAATATTTCATTCAATGTGATCACTATGATGTAGTTTAATGTTGATGCATTAAGAATCTAATTAGTGTTCATCATAAAAATCATAATATTGTTCAACATTGGAATCTTGATAACCTGGAGTGATAGAGGGAATTGCCTCATACTATGGAATTAAATTTTTTGAATTGTGCTTTCGTATATTTATTTTCAGTTTTCCCTTTGAAACTATGCTTATTATAGACATATGGTATTGTGGAGGCTATTTTTTATAAAACCTTATTTGAGAATGCTTGTTGGATGAGCATGGTTTTGACTTTGCAACTGAGGATCTTTCTCTTTCTATAACATGTCATGTGAATATATATGTTTTGCCTTGATAAAATGTATCTATGATTGATGTGCCTTAGGATGTTTAATAAACCTCAAACCTTGTTGACCAATATTATCAACTAATAGAATAGGAGAAGTGATGGTGTGGGCCTATTTGTCAAAACCTTGACCATGATAATCATACTATTGTAGATACTTTTGACCAAACCCATACCATATTAAACATTTAGCCTCATTTTGGAGAGGTATATTTTCTTGATTTATATATGCTTATTGTGTTATTTCATGTTGTGATTGTTCTTTTTTAACCTTTTATTATTTTGAGTTATGATTTGGTAACCATTTTTGTATTGTTTCTAAAGTTAACCCTTTTTAAATTGGTAGATATATAAGTGTATTTTATTGGGATGAAGTGTTATAGTATGATTCATTTATATCCATGATATACTGTATTTTCCTTTTAAATATTAAATATGAATAAATGTTTTGCCCATGCATTCAATGATATACACAAAAATATGTAGATTTCCTCATTGGGTTAGAGGAGGTAGGTTGATCAACTTAACTTTGATCATTTCCCTTATTACCTTACTTGAACTATTATTTGACCTTTAAATTATTTTTGAATCACTATTTTTATATGTACTTTCTTGTTATTTATGATTTGGATATGTGACATTAGTTTCCAAAAATTGACTAGGTTAAGATGCATATACATGATTTACAGTACTGTGCCTTGGAGGCCTTTATCTTATAAATTTTTCTTACAGTGTTGTAATCTTGTCATGTAATAGCTGATTTTGATTTTGTAAACCTAAAATTATCTTTCTCATACTGATAATTTGATCACATAGATTCTCACAAGTACAAACCTTATCTATTTTTTATTGAACATGTAGGCACACATTCTAAAGGAAGAGGTGTGAATAAGCTAAGTATGGGGGTTAATGATAATTATATAGGATACTTCATCTCATGGATAGAATATACCTATTTATATGAAAAGTATCTATCACCCTCATAGAGATGAAGAGGATAAGGATATTATTTCCTACACTTAAGATATTACAATGGAACTTGAAACATAGTTGTTAGATTATGTGTTAAACTATTTATGTGTGTATGGGTTTTCTTGTTAATGGAATTACACATAGGAGAAATATAACATGATATGAAATATACATATATTTAAATTGATATAAAAAATTATTTATGCATGTGTTTGTCTTTTTTGAGGCCATTATGAATTAAATGGAACAAACAAGCAAATAAAAGTATGAAATTTTGCAACAGAAAGTGATTAATTTCTTCTATCATTATGATCATGATGATAGGAATTAGAAGATATATGAATATCAAATTTGAGTATAAATATAAAAGGATACAAACCCTAAGTGTGTCTACATTTAGGGTTGTTTGAATATAGGTTTTCTTTACAACAATTTAAATTTTATTCAAATAAATTAAAACTTTAATATGAAATTAATTTAATTAGCTAGGTTGTCTAAAAAATAGAAAACTATAAGTATGCATCTTTGATTTATTTCAAAAAAATTGGAATTAATGCAAAACTAGGGTTTGAATCCATATTTGAAGTAAGTCAGGTTCACTAAATGATTTAACCTTTTAGGGTTTTATAATAAAAAACCTATGTTTAGATTAAAGCGCTGAGATGTTTAAATTAGTTAAATAAATTTCAATAATTAAGCACTAATTTTTTATAGTATTTGACCTCATTTGACTTTCTAAAAATTACAATAGGTATAAATATATAATTATCTAAAGATTAACTATTATGGATGACCTAGGTTTTGAAAGTTGAGATCTGGATAGTTTTAAGTGTCATTAATAGGATTCTAGTGTTCATCTACTCAATAGACAGTAGTGGCTAGTATTGTAATAACACCATATTTGTGTAGTTTCCTTTAAGTGGAAATAGTGTCCCATTTTTAGGATTATTCATATTTTTTTGGAGTACTTGTGCTTATGTTTTTATGTCCTACTCCTACATGCATGAAACTTGGAGCTATGTGTTGTGCCTAGAAAACCTAATTTAGGGTACAAGCCCTAATCCTCCTTACAAATATGGCATGATAAATAATTGTGTGTTCCTTTGCAGGATGGGATAGACATCCTCAAAACCCCACTATGAAGAGATTTACCAACATACCAATACTTTGAAGAGGGATCAAGCCCAATGTAATTCTCCCACCTAATGCTTGATGCAAGTGCAAGTAAATACTAGAATAAGAGTGGGATTGGATTCCTTCAATGTGCTTGATCTTTTAAGTATTTCAAAATTTGGCTTACAGATATTGTATATTGTAGTATATATAATTAGGGAATAATATGGATCAAATACCTTGATTTTTCTCAACTTTATCTTTGGTTTGAATAGGTTTTGTATCTATTTTACATTTAGTCAATAGAGGTGAATTAGACTTGTATTTGTAGGGTTTTGTTACTTGTTTTGATAATAAAATGAGCTTAGGCCAACCTTATGAGGGGCACACATTTTTAAAAATATCTATTAAGGAGAGCTAGGGATAAGGACAATAGTACCTAATTAGGGACCCTAGTGCCATGTGGTTGTAGTTTCCCAAATGTGGTTCTATTATCCACTTCATAGACTACTGAGCAATTTGGGTTGGGATCTGAGATGACAATTTTGGGATTGTGTTTTGGCTAACTATAGGTGACTTTAGTCTACTCAATGACTAAAAATTAAGTCTAATACTCAAGGATAGGTCTATAGATAGCCTAGGGATAGCTTAACTCAAGTGACACTTTTATCATCAAATTACCACTTTTAGGTGATTACAAGGGTTTTTTAGGATAGCTCATTTATTCCCCTTACTCATTATCCTCCCTGTTTTACATTTGATCTCTATTTTTTATAGGACTAGGGGTTTGTATTTTATAGGTCATTGGCATATTTATTTGAATCTAAAATAAAATCAAGAAACCCTTATAAGCATCCACACATACCCACATTAATGAATTAGGTACACAATCGAATAGGATGTGTTCATAGTCATCAAACAAGTCTACAATGTGGCCATGTCTTCCTATCCTGGCATTATCCCTACACAATTTGTAATTGTATTTTTGGGTGTGACATAGTCAACAAAGTTTTTTAAGTAATTTTTAGTCACATACAGCTTGCATAGTCAAAACTAAATCTATTTTAATTAGGTTTGAATATTCTTAGGCTCATTTAATACTTTTAGAAAATTATAAAATATATAGCATGTTATATTTTATTATCAAATATGTACATTCCAAAAATTTAATATCAACAATTTAATTTTATTAGTTTAGTCACTTCAACTAAAAATAAGTTAAGCACCATTATCTCTATTTTTTATCTATGGTTCTCTTTGTAATACGAATCAGATCCTTATTGGTAGACTCTCTAGGTCCATTTCCCTAGTCATAATAATATGATGAAGCTATGAGAAATCCATTATTATTTAGATAAAAATAAATAGTGTTGGTTCCCATAAATGACTTAGCACTATCACTAATGACAGTGTGGGGAATACCAAATCAAGTTATGATATCCTCTAATAATTTTCAAATAACTCCATCAGTTACTTATTTTAATGGAATTTCTTCAGTACATCTTGTAAAATAATTAATAGTGTGAGAATATACTTGTGGCCTTCAATATATGGTGGGTTTATCATCTCTACAAAGTTTAGGCCCCATAGGGAAAATGGTTGATATGTTGAAATAAGATGTAATGACATTATTTCCTACAAATAATAAACATTATTTTCATTGTATCACCCATTGTTGGGAATTTAAAAACATCATCTTCCAAATATCATGCTCTTATTTTTTTTGTTGTGGTCTGGGGAGAGTAATGCCCTCTCGAGACTCCTTCATAAAAAAATTCTAGCACAGTTTCAACTTGGTTTGGTTAAAATACACCTAAGTAAGACTCTATTAATATTCCTATTAAATAATTTTCCATTAATTAATAGAATTTAAATATCTTATATTTTTTAGTGTCTTCTTTTTATTCTATCAAAACCCACATGATAACATCATGTCTCATGTAATGAGTCAATTTTTGAACCCAAATTTTATTATATAATATGGATTTATCCTCCTCAATAATAATTATTTATTCAAACAAATAAACCTACTTTTTATAATCCACCAAATCCTCAACCAAATCTTGACATAAGGCTCTACCTCTTACTACTCGGCTAATTTTATTTGAATATTATATTCCATGATTTTGATTATCCAACTAGACTTCTCTTACTAGTCTCTCATTTGATTATATATTCTTGGATAGTTGAGTGAATTATGGAGGAATGTATATAATGATTTTAGATGATATGTCTAATTTTATTCATATGTTTTAGTAGTGCATATGTTGGAATAGAGTGCACAGGTAAATGACATGAAAATTACATATTGATTTATTAAAATAATATATAGTAAAATGTTTTGTAGTTTTTATATTAATTTCATAAAATATGTAATAATATTTCACATATAGTTCAATGGGTCTAACTACTCAAACTAACTTACCTCTCTAATATTATTAACATTATTATTTAACTATTAATATTTTTCTAGATGACAAAGGGGTGTGTCTCAGGAGAGAAGCGTGCCCCATACATATAATGAACTAAAAAACTAATATACTAACAATTTTTATCTTTGGATAATATGAACCAACAAACCCCATTTTATTCAAAGGTGGCCAAAATATGTATGTGATAATTAAAAATCAATGTCTCTTATGAAACCACTGTAACCTATAAATTGATTACAAATTGTACCTTATACTAATCAACCTATGTCAACATCTCCACTAAAATACTTATAGTTTGACCTATTGTATCTTATTCCTATTTCACTCCCTAAAATATCTTAACACTACCTAATATTATGATGAACATCATCCTAAGAATACTCATCCCTATAATCATATATACATATACTATAGTATAAGCACCATCATGGGAATTATCAACTACATAAATAAAACTATCTCAATGATAATTCAATACCTCCTCATGTATATCACATGTACCATAATTTCCAGAAATTATAACCATTTTTCACACACTATTAGTGTTTCCAATGTATACCAGTCTATACAATCAACTCAAAAATTGATCTAAACACCATTTCCCCTATTAGACAAGACATGAGAATTCCATGCAATATTGGATCACCAAATGGATCCACATCACTAATATCAAATAAATAAAAAACAAAAATTGGATAGAAAACATAGCATTTTATCTATCTAAAAAAAATTCTACAACATAAACCAATCTTATAGCTAGCAACTACCTCAATATGGGTGGTTTGCTAACTCTATCAACCTATCATATCCCTAGTGACATATAAACCTTGAAATGCAACATGATTACCTTTTATATCACAAATGATGGAAAATACTATTACAATCAAGGTTTTGAATCAAAATTTTGAAATTTTCAAATTTAAAGACAAAACAAGGCATCATATTCCATCAAAAATGTACCCATTTGACATTAAAATAAACATATGTTTCCAATTTTATACATGTTCAAAAACATAAAATGATAGACTTAAAAATAAAAAATAACATCTTCGATGGATTTATAATGTTCTAAAACTTGAATGGTTTGGAAAATTTATAATTAAATGATAAAATTGTATATAATTTCCCAAATGAATAAAAAATTATAAAATTGGCCAAATGCACTGAAATGATGAAAAATTCAAAAAACTTATTTTTACACTAAGGGATATTCAACTTGTTGACCTCATCTTCTCTCAAAAAAATTACAAAAAAAATGTTACTATTGTCACCAAATATTACACCCTAGAGGAGGCTATAAAATCCTGATTTAATATTTAGGCAACATTAGAATACCTCTAGGCATGTGGGTAGCCTATAGTAGAGGTAGACCTTTAGGTTTAAGGGATAGCTCCTTGAATTGACCTTTAAGTGATTATCACATATACTAACTAATTTATTATGGGAAAAGAGATAGAAGTATGAATGTAATTAAACTAATATAATGGGGTGATATAACATAATGATCTTCACAATGTTATCATGCTTCCTGTAATGAGAGGCAAGACCTAAAATACTAGATTCAAAGTCTTAGAATGCTCTAACATTAGTATTTAAATATAGAGGTGATATACATGAAGATTATCCAAGGTAATTGAGCCATATATTAGTTATAGAATTTAAGTCTACTTTTACACTTGAAAATAGACCCATATATATGTTAACATGTCATATTACCTACTAGAGTGGAGCAACTTGCATCAAACATGGAAGGATTGAGGGAAAGCAAAGATAGATGAAAATCCCTTGACTATTCACTATACATATCTTTACACACTTTGACAAGATGATAGATGAATTCAAAACTAGATTACATGTATTATTTAAAGGAAAAGTACAACATCAAACCATTAGGGCTTCACCATACATGGTGTAGTATTAGAATACAAGAGCCAAAATGGTAAGTACTTATAGAATGTGAGAAAGGAGAGAGAATAATGAAGCTCAAGAGTCATAAAAATAAGTGTCAAGTTGAGGGATATAGTTACATATATATAGTAATGAAGCATGAAATAGACCATAAAATGTCTCTTTTGATAAATTTATCTCCAATCATGAACACTCCTCAAATCTAGTGTAGGACTCTTCAACTGCCTATTTGGAAACTACCTTCATAATTAGCTTTTCTTAAGTACTCCAAAATAGACTAGGAATAATTGCTACATGTGCACTATGATGGCGAGTTAAGAAAAATATCCAACATGCATTGGATGTGTCCCTAATCACTTATCTTCTCTTAGACAAGTGTTTTCAATGACTATAATCACTATTATCATTCTTTCACTCATCTTTCACACTTGGCACCAAGATGGTCTTAAATTTCTCAAACCAATCCATACATGGGAGGTATGAATTAGAACCTTAATTAGGACCCTCTCCAACATATCTAAACTCCTTAGTCTTTCATGATAAGCATCCATATAGATATGATCTTCTAAACCTAGACTCTCAAGCTCTTCTTTGCATTCTATGTATTTGTCATGTTTTTAAGCAAAGAAACAACTTCTCTATGACATTATCTACAAACTAAAGGTTTAAAATCTTCTTATAACTCCCCATGAAGGTAATCTAATGTTTTTCAAGGCTCATCTAGCCCTATAAGTGGTATTAGACCCCTTTTAGGCATTAGGCCTAGCCTAATACGTATAACTACACCTATGTATGTTTAGGCCACCATGTTTGGCCTCTCATGTTAAACTCAACACCTTACATCTCCTTGTAGTGATCTAACATATCCCAACACACTTCTTGCCCTTTAGTCACTCGACTTGTAGCTTTGCATTTTATGGGAGTGGCCTCTATCTAAGATAAAATAGATGGAATATCCCTTATTATCTTAGTCATTTTAGGAACATTATGGGATAAAATAGGTCATAGGGACCCTATATATTTAATATCACAATTGGATCACACTTATAGCACCTTTAATCATTCTACATCTCCAAATTAGACTTTTTTTTAATACTCATTATGTACAAGGTTAGTAAGTATGGTTATAGATTGAACTTTAGAGATTATTCCTTGTCTTATAGTTAACCTAATATAGTCATCACCACTATGTCATTGGTCCTAGTCATAACCATAATCCTAACCTTTGCAAATTTTCTCAACAGGTATTCTCTTCATTTCCCTTGACTTAGTTGGCAAGTTATGTGACTGTGTTTCCACTCAAAAAAGGGGATTTCTATAGGGTGTCACTTATAGTTAGACCTCATAACATATTCATATGCTCTCCTTAAAGTCATCAAGGTCACTTATAACTCACATTATAACTATATTCATGATTAAAGGCTTATGACAAGCCCAGACTACCATATGTTAGTGCACTATCACACTATAGTCAGACTATAGGTGGCTTTTTTTTAGGGTCCAAAGGACACTTGAAGAGGGTTTTTAGACTCTTGAAACCTATGCTTCAATCACATACAATTGTTCTTAGGCAAAATTTCCATTTCCCATCATGTCAGGTCACTTACTTTTAAGTTTTGATTCAATTTATAATGCCAATAGATTATTTTTTAGACCTTGAATATAGGCACCTTATTTTAGAGACTTAGGGTCCTCCTATAGGTGAACACCTACACTAAGCATTGAATATCAACTTTCTTAATTTCCCTTGGAGGGAAAATATCATATTTGAATCACACAAGGTCATTAATTTTGAAAATATAACATCACCTATCATTTTTGTCTCATATGATCACTTGAACTTAAAAGTGTTGTAGATAACACTGAGAATGTGTAGTGAAAGATTGAATGAGTTGGGATCCCTCTAACATTATACTCCTTTGGACAAACAACCACTTTCCATGTTGACTCATTGTCTTTATGATTAGATCACCTCATAAAATCATTCAAATCCATATAGACTTCATGTTACCCTATTATATGATAGCACCAAATGTGGACAAGGCCCTATTTCAAAGGAATTAAGGTAACAAGTCCCTCAACTTCACTTTCTCCAATTATGAACCCAATTCAAATCTACTTGTCACTCTATGACTCCACTATTGATTAATATGGCATTATCCAACTTATCAATACTTTGTTAAGGTCTTAAACATGCTCAAAAACCTCTATGTAACACCTTCAGGATTCTATGGGAGCCACCTATAGGTGCATATGTAGGATATAGGGTGATGAATAGAGATATGGACAGTATGCATAGTGTATGGCCCTATAATCAATCCTAGACCTTATACCAATTTTTAAATTGATCATTTTAACCTCTAAGGACTTAAAAATAGTTCCCATGTCCTCGTTCCAACATGATTAACCTCCTATAGGGCACCTATAGGTGCATATCAATGGTGTAGGACTGTGTATAGAGTTTGAATCAGTTGTCACAGTCATTTATTTATCATTTGAATAAATTATATTGGTTTATAATTTTATAAGAGTGTATTCAACCACTTAAAACTCCTCATTACATCTCAATGAATGTTCTCAAAGTGTTTATACACCTCATTCACCTAACTGTATATGGCAATCTTGTTGAAAGTTGATTATGTTAACATGCTCACTATATGACCTTGAGACCATATCACCACAAGAAGGGACTAATCACCATGAAGTGAAAGATAAAATCTCAACATGTCAACTTGAATTTTAATTTATCTAAATGTCAAACTGAGATTCAAGATCCTATAACTAATGAAATTGTCTACAAACTCCATAGTGTCTCTCAACTAGTAATTTGAGATGTTTGTGCTCTTCTATTTCATCCCACACATGAAAACCATGTCAATAATCATGTGAAGAGTATTTTCATGTTCCTGAGGATGATTTACAATACTTAGTTTGTACATATTAGCTCAAACAAGGATAAAACCTATAGGGTATGGGGATAAGTATGCAAAAAGAGGTAGTTAACTTTTAAATAATGGTGCATAAAACACAACCAATAAATAATTAAAATCTTACCATAAAATGTAATTTTAATAAGTTTATTATCATACTAAAGAGGCATTTAACCTGATTACTCTCCTACTAGCCATACCATGAGAAAAATTATTAATCATTTTTGCATGCCTAGTAAAGTGATGAAGAAGTGAAATAGTTTTAGGCCAATTTTAAGACTTAAAAATTACATAAAACATAGAATTAAACTCAAGGAAGTTGAAGAGTCATTTTACAACCTTCCACATGTGCCAAAACACTTGCATAGGTTGTATAACTGCTAAAACCTCCTCTTTTCCAACTATTTTCTTGATATAACTTAATACCCACAAGTTGTTTAGTTATTATTGAAATTAATGACAATAATTTAACATATGGGACACTATGAAACATTTAAAACACTTTTATACTAATGGAAATCATACAACTTTCATAAATGGCTCAAATAGTGACTTTAAATGACTTGAAATGACTTAGGACTAGATTTGATTATGACCAAGGTTAATAAGACAATTAAATGACATAAAATAGGACCATGACACACATTATTAAATCCTAGTAGACCCTTATATCAATTTTTTTACTATAGGGGGTTGACCTATTTTAAATTTTGGTCAAAATAGTCAACATTCTTAATGATTTCCTAGGGGTGGTATGCTTGCTATGACAATGACTAGTAGTCTAATCCTATCCATTAGGATATCGAGTTACCTATGAATAATTTTTACACTAAATTTACATTGAAACCAAAAAAAACAAAAAAGAGATGCACAAAATAAGACACACCAAATAAAACACACATGTGTTCTCAAGAACACTAATGGAACACATACACACAATTAAAACAAAGACACACGCCTAACCTAGTGTTTATAAGACCTCACTCTTGAGGTGAAAAAAAAACTTACCATGATTAAAATAGGGTAAAATATGGTTCTTTCATAATTATTTATCCATGAAATAAAACTATCATGTGAAGCATGCTTGTCATCAAACTCTTGACTATGTAGATGGTAAAATGACTTACTATTCTTACATCTTCTCATGCTTGAAATTGGACTACCTTGAGATTTCACGTATTCTTTCTCTTGAATGTAAAATACCTTGGTTGGATCTAAAATTAACTTCCTCTTTGTCCTATCTGATTGGTGTTCTTCAAAACACATATTAAGAGTGATTAATATTGTCTCACCTTCACTCCATTCACTACCATGGTACTCTTGATGTATGAGCCCATCAGGATCATATTACTTATGCTCTAACCCATATAAAAATGATTCATTTTTAGGTTAAAGTGTTGACTATTCTTCAATCTCAAAAAAAATTGCCTTCATTTCACTGGGCCTTTTTATGATTGCAAGCTCTTAGGTAGTAACTCCACTAAGCTCTTTTATGATTATAAACCCTTGAATAGTGGTTTGGCATATACCTTCATGCTTTATATAAAAATAAACAACCTAATCCTTATTATTATTAACACACTTATCAGATATACACTTCTTTTGGGGAGGGATAATCTTACCTAGTTCTTCAAACTCTTGACTTATGGCATTGAACCTTTTTCATCAGTCATTTTCTTCCTCATGAATGTCATGTTCAAGGGCTACTTCATCAATTACAGGTAGAAGGACATGGTTTTTTTTCACCATAATGATCTATAATGTTCTTAAATATATCATCATCATATACATGGATCAAATAATTACCTTCAGTACCTTGTGAAAAATAATTCTCAATGCTCACCTTAGATTGCTCAAATGCTCTTTCATGGATAATATAGGTTACCAAGGTTATTTTACTCAAAATATGTGTATGGATCATGTTCATAAGAATATACACTATACTAATCTATAAATAAATAATAAATACCCTTAAGTTTTGAATAAGGACCATCATCTATAATAGACTCCTTGTCATTGATCACACAATTGAGATTTAAACTTGCTTCTACCTAGGGCTCAATGTGGAACCTTGTAAGTGATTGAGTTCTTATGGTCACCTTTATTATATATCTTATCTTAAAGGATAATAAGTACCAGTAATATAAGAGTTATCCTCCTACATTATCTATTAAATCTCTTGAGAGACAAATTTCAAAGTGGGTAGGCAAGTCAACAACCACAATGTCTTGGAGGATACGAAAACTAAGACAATCATGCAAGAAAACCTTCAACCCTTTGATCAATCATACTAACTTCAAAGGTGTACCATATAATCGAAGCAATAATTTACTATGTGTTTCATAATTTAGGCCCAATTTTTTATCTATAACCTAGGGCATCACTGATGTGCTAGCTCCATTATCAACTATGCAGTTGTGGACTAGTTTATCTCCCATAATGAGAGTGAGGTAGAAAGGTGGAGGATTTTCAGATTTAGTAGAAGGATATACAATATTATTATGGGAATTGGTAAGAGTAACATTACCATGACCATGGTTTTATGATGGAGGACTAACATGGATGGTGGACAACTATTTTTTCAAAAGCTCCTTTTGGCCAAGCATATGAAGGATATCCTAAAGAGATATAGATGCCTTGGTATTCTTTAATGAATCCATAATGTCTAGAGTATAATTACTTAATTTATCTTGATTAATTAGATTAAATTGAGTGTTTATAAATTGATTAATTAAATCACTTTGAAAATACCTTCCCACATCATGATTTGGAGGAGGTGTAGGATTGTCAGGGACTACCATGTTTGTAGTCATGCCTTGTTTCCTTGTAGGAAGACTAGATGAAATTTTAGGGACAGCATTAGCATCTCCTAAAGCCTTATTTTTATATCTAGTGTTGTCCTTAATATAATTTCCTTGGTTAATAACATATTTATCTTCAATTAAGAATTTAGTGAAGCTTACTTCTTAAGACTACTAATCTTCACTTGCTTGCATTAAGACTTCATCTTCTATTATTAGTAGAGGAGTGACTCCTCCTTTAGAAAAAATATATTTTTATCCACCTTCATTTGCATAAATGAATTGGCATTTTTTTCATTCTTATCTTTGAATTAGATTACTATGCACCAATACCATTTTTTTTGTATTGGATGTTGAAGTAGGATTGTATGCATTGGCAGGCCTATTTAAATTATGCTTCCATTGACCTCTCCTTTTCCCATATTATTGACCATATTGATAATGATAGGTGTAGGTATTTTAATTCAAACCCTTTTTAATTATTTCTTGGCTAAGCTAAGCTTCTAGGAATTGAAATTTTGCATCTTTATCCATGGCATCACCTACCCTGTTAGGAGTAGCTTTAGGCTTGGTGTTGGCATTAGGAATTTGGACAACGTTTGGGGTATCAACAAGAATATTTGGCAGTAGAGGCATAGACACTTTTAGAGAAAACTTCCCATCTTTAATAATGCCATTCTCATCTATAATGGTAAGGTCATATTCCTTAGGTAGAGTGAAATCACCTATCAATTGTATCATGATGGTGATATCAATACCAATGGCCCTCAAGTATGTAGGAAACACAAAGCTTGCATGTGGTCTCATGGGAGAATACAACCTATGACAAGTCTTTTTTAAACTCTCATTGAAGTCATGAATTATCTCCTTAGGGGTTTGTTGGCCAAATTTGGCCCACATATAAATATTTTGCATGGCTTGATGGAATGGGTGGACCAAAGGCTTGAAACAGGTCTAGGATTTCAAGGTAAAGAGTCCAAGCAAGTTTTATGGTGTTCAAGCATTTAGGATCATGGACCAATTTTAAAAAATCTTAAAAATATATTATAATATTTTTTTAATCTCTCATTGAAGTCATGCATTATCTCCTTAGGGGTTTGTTGGCCAAATTTGGCACACATATAAAGCTTTTACATGGCTTGATGGAATGAGTGGACCAAAGGCTTGAAATAGGTCTAGGATTTCAAAGTGAAGAGTTCAAGAAAGTTTCGTGGTTTTTAATCATTTAAGAGCATGGACCAATTTTTAAAAATCTTAAAAATCTATTAGAACATTAAAATATTGATCAAAAGATTAATTTGTCAAAGTTTAAGGACCAGACCGTCACTAGGATGTCATGAAAAATGAGCAAACTAGCTTGTTTGAGCATTTTTTATCTTCACTTAAGAAGCCATAATGAGCCAAAGTATTGAAATGACATGGATTTTTTTGTGCCAAGATCATCCTCTAAAATTTTCATTCCCATACAATCTTTCTATCTCAAGATCTAAGTGTTCAAAGTTGAACTTGTAGAATAGAATATCCATGCAGATGTAAAAATAAAGCTCAACATTTATTTATTGGGTTCCAAAATTTTATGATCATGGATACATAATTGAAATACACATAGACATCAAATGAAGGGTGTGTAGACATTAAATTTAGACATAGTAAATAACTATTGGGGTTCAAAAATCTTAATGATGATTGTACAGATGTCAAAAAAAATCACATGAAAGTCAAATACGAGAACATAGATGTCAAAGTTAGGTCTCATGAAATAACCATTATTGTTAAAATGGTGGGTCTATGAAAATATAATGGTCCACATTCAATCATGCATCTTGATCCAACAATGCAAGCTTGAGTTAACATGTCAAAGGATATTCATGTTAGGAAATCAATGGACCATGTTCATTCATAACAAGGAGATAAATAACATGCAAGAGGTCAAAATATTCAATATTTAATAGTAGGGATCTATGAGGCCAATGAGATTAAAGATAGGTTGGAGCATTTTAATTGGCTTGAGTAATATTTGATAGACAAAGTTGAACCAAAAGGCAATTTTTTGACCAAAGCAAACAAGTCTTGCAGGGGTCATCATTCTACCATTAGATCTCAATAAAATTCCATAATTAGGACATAATGATGTAGTTAGGTATCAAGAACATAAAGGGAATTCAATTAAGGCTAAATACAAACCTCTAGTTCATAAAATTTGTATCATGTAGGGTTATTTTTATAACTATGTTCACCATTCTTAAAAAACATCAGTGTATATGGTGAATTCTCAATTCTTAAAATGACATAATGTATCTATTTGGACCTATTTGGATCCAAAAAATTGGATATGTAGTAAATAGGTATGTATTAATATGACAACTATATGAAAACCAATAATCTTATATTAGTTTTCCATCTATAGAATGGGCCTATGATCTACATATGAAAATAGGGTAGATATTTGATTAATGAAAAGGGTCTCATTTATCAACATGGATCTATCATTGATAAAGCAAGATCATGGTATGACACTATCAGTTTCAAGATTTGAGGATTTTATGCTCGTGAACAAGTCAAGTGGGTTTAGTGTCCTAAAGTGGTGAACTGGTAGTTGAAGAAGTAGTTAAGGATATTGATTTTAATCAAACAGACTTTGTCATCATGAATAAAAAATATGTGTCTTCTAGTGGGATCTCTCAACCAATGAAAGGATCTCAAGGCTAATTGGTTGGAGGAAGACACATATGCAGAAAGTAATCAATGAGCTATCACCACATGATTAGGACCATTCCTCCACTCTCCTACACATTGTTCCCATCTTTTTATTTCTATTTTTTGATATATATAAAGGCTTTGGATCCTAAAAAATGATCCCTCTATTCCCTCTCTTGGGCATGACTAGACTCTATCAAGATTGAGATTTTAACCTCTTGAGATGAGTACAAGATTGTTTTTAGTTTTCATTATTTTGGTTAGTGTTTATATGTTAGTTTGATTTGCATATGTGTAGAAATCTCTCCTTTGTCAAGTCCTAATCTCACCTAGTTACTAGTTGATCTTGTTATGTAGGTCATGTCTAGTGTTCAAATATATTTTTATTAAAGCATGTATGTGGCTACATTCACTAGTTAGTGTCTTACATTATACCTATCCATCACTTCCCTCAACTTTTTATCATTTGGTAAACCTCTACATGAAATACTAATGCATGATAGATACTTGGAGTTCTAGATCTAGTCTTTTTCTTATCTCATTAGTGTTTAAAAGAAGCTCCAATAGAGTGGATCAACCATATTTTAGGTGCATCACCATTATTAGCTTAGGTTTCCCTTTCAATTTATCTATCTCTCCCTTTTCCTTAGTCATTAGTAGGTTTTAGTACTAGAAATGAACTAAAATGATGCATCAGAGGAGCTAGCCTCATTAAAAATCCTAGAGGCTTGACCCCATTATAGGATACCCATAGCCTGGGGTCAGTCCCATGTTGAGCTAGATTTAGCAGTAGGACCTGAACACTTTTTCTTCCAACTAGAGTGCAATCTAGACCACCAACAGTTTTGGCATACTCAATGGGATAAAGGTCCAAAAGAGTAGGAAGATCTTAGTGTGTCTTTCCTCTGATTAACTTTTGGAAGCAAAAAAGTTAGCACCAATGGTGACCCTAAATTAAAGCTTATAGTTATGAGTAGACTAGGTATGTCTCATTGAAAATTTTAGTTAGATCCTACATCTCAATTAATAAATGGGGTTAGTTGTAATAGTTATAGTGAATAAAAGTCCTAGTATGGTCCTCATGATCCATATAATGCCTATCCACACTACCAATATTTTTTTTCAAAGTTATGAGAAGCCTTGTCAAATTTTTCATGATCCTTATCATCAAGGGAATGGATCTTACCTTCCTCATGATCCTCACTAGAAATATGAGGACCAATATCAGTCATATATGAAAGAATATTACCCTAATCCTCCATATGAAAAGCAAGCCCATCATAAAATTTATCCTCATCAACCCTATCATGAGTTATCAATACTAGCACTTAAGTAGACTTTATTGAGCCTTGAAAAACATGCACTATAATTGTGATCACAAAAGTATTATGGCCAAGATGTCCCTACTCCCTTAATTCATCATGTGAGAGAGTCATTAAAGTAAGTGAAAGGAGAATGGGCACCTTTTGAGAGAGAAAATTGGAACAATCTCATAGGTAAGATGGTGGATGTAGGTGGTTACATTTAAAGCATTGAATATAAGCTAAAAGGTCTTGAAGAGCACTAGGTCCAAATACATCAATCTTACATGCCTTCATATACACTACCTCAACCTTCTTATGTACTACCCATTCCTCCCCAAGAGACCATTCCAAGTGACCCTTTGAGTATTCTAAGTTCTTCATATGTTTCTCAAACCTTTCCTTCTTAGAAATATATCTAAGAAATTTGTTAAATAAAGAAGGATATTATTGTGTAACAACCTGTTGTTGAGGTCTAAGACTCCATTCTTCCTTAATAAACCCTTAAGAAGTCCTTTAAGGTTACAAACTAGAATCAAGTAGTGAAGTCATGGGGTGGGAAAAGTAAGGCAAATCTTGATTTTAGAGCCCAAATTAAAGTAGGATTTGAACCTATGAAAACCTCTCTCATCCATCAAGAATATTCTTATGTTCCTTATCTTCATGAAGCCACTGACCACCTTAAAGAAAAGCTATTCCAAGAGAATAATGATAAGCAAATCAGAGAGTCAAAGCTAAAGACAAGGAAAAATGAGGAAAAGCAAAATTAAAAAGGTAAAAAAAAGCCTCTATCTTTTCCATCTTGGAACCAAATCATGTAGTCAATAAAATCTAAATCCATTCAATCCCCACCCCTCCCTCCTCAAGAATTTAGGTTTTACATCTTAGAAATATATCCATAGAAGTATGCAAAAGAAGGAGGAAGACATGACTATCAAAGACAAATATTTGGACCAAGGAGGTTTCACATATATCTCATTTATATTGGAGGAATCCAAAGAATATCCTATGCCACTCCTTGAAGAGGTAAGCAGTGACCTCCATGTTTAACTCAAAACTAATAATGATGGATTGTCAAAGTCAAAAGAAGAGATCATTATTAGAACACCATGTCTCAAGTACAATCATGGTTAATTTTTCCATAATTTCAAATAAGATGAGTTGTAGGAGTAAGTGTAAGTTGGATATGAAATTGAATGGGAAGAAGTCTTAGATGTGCATCAAGAGGTTTTTTCTCAAGAACCTATTGATCACATATCAGTTGTATAAAATAAAGAGTGGGAAGAAGATATTGTGGTAGCTAATATAGATCAAGTATAAGCTCATATTTTCTTAGAAGGTAGCCATGAAGATAAATCACATAAAACCATTGTTGATGTAGAGAGCATTCCTAAAGAAGAAGATCATTAGCAGTAGTTGTACCATAATTTCATGAGTGAGATTGATGCACACAAGATGATAGACTTGGATGATGAGATAATACAACAAGTTTAATCTTCATCTAAGGATTACATTAATGTTTTGGAGCTTTAGGAAGATAATGATACTCTGGGGATGCCCAATCAGAATGAGAAGGTTGGTCTTGATAAGATATTGGTACGAATGGAAGTCATGGATGAGTTTGAGATATCTCTCATTGAAAAGGATCAATATAACCTTAAAATTGATCTTCTCTAATTTGATCAAAGTTAAGAACAAAAATATTATTGGAAAAAACAAATAGATCTCTTTTAATAGCTTAAATTTTTTTTCCAAATTGATGGTCAAGTATTTGAGAAGGTGGACAAAGAGTTTCCTATGGAGCATAATGACCAAGATTGGATAGAATATGTAGAACTCCTTGATGAGCCTAAATAAATTGTATCTAAAGAGAAACCCAATATTATTGTAGACATTATGGAAATAAAACATGTATGCCTTGATGAAACACTATTGGAGTTCATAGTTGAAGAGCCATCTGAAGAAGTTAAAACTATCTAGATGAACATAATTGCCTATTTAGAGCTATTTGGTTCTCATTGAACATCATGCTAAAGAGGTTGATAAATTTAACAAAAAAGAGTCAAGCATCAAGACCAAGGGTCAAGGAATTGCATGCCTCATTCAATCCCTCATCTCATAGTGTAGGAGGGTTGTCAAACTTTCCTTTTGATCCAAGAGGAAAGATAAATATAGTTTGAAGTTATATATATTAGGGTAATTATTACAAATTGATTTAAGTGTTTTTATAGCACATTTGTATGTTCTCCTTAATTTTTTATAGGATAGTTTCTTTTCAATAAGTTTATTGAGAACTCTATTTTGTTTTACTATTTATTTTTGGTCCTTTGTTTGGTTCAAAATAGGTTAGAGAAAGATTGGCAACTAGTGTTGGGTCTAGGTCAATATGTTGGACCCAGGTATAGACTCCATGCCTAATGAACTAGACAAGGCAACATGGTCTAGGTCCTCTTGCATACACATACATGTAACCCATATGAGTCACCACATATGTTGACCAAATTTTTCCCACATATAAATATTTTGCATGGCTTGATGGAATGATTGGACCAAAGGCTTAAAATAGGTCTAGGATTTCAAAGTGAAGAGTCTAAGCAAGTTTCATGGTGTTTTAGCATTCAGGAGCATGGAATAAGTTTCAAAAATCTTAAGAATCCATCAAAACCTTGAAATATTGATCAAAGGATGAATTTGGTAAAGTTTAAGGACTAAACCATCACCAGGATGTCATGCATAAATGAGTAGACTAGATTTTTTAAGCATTTTTTATCTTCACTCAGGAAGCCCCCATGCGCCAAAGGATTGTAGTGCCATGGATTTACTTATGCCAAGACCATCCTCTAAAAGTTTCATGCCCACATGAGCTTTCTCTCTCAAGATCTAAGCATTCAAAGTTAAACCTACAAAATAGAATGTTTGTGTAGATGTCAAAACAAATCTCAGCATTTATTTATTGGGGTCCACAATTTGATGGTCATGAAGACATCATTGATAGTCGCATAGACATCAAATGATGGGTGTGTAGATATTAAATTTAGACATGGAAAATAACCATTGGGGTTCAAAAATCTTGATGAAAGTCACACGATTGTCAAAAAAGTTCATGCAAACATCAAATATGGATATGTAGATGTCAAAGTTGGGTCTCATGAAATATTAATTATGGTTCAAATGGTGGGTCTAGGCAAATCTGATAGTTTACATTCAATTGTGCATCTTGATCTAACAGTGTGAGCTCGATTCAACATGTCAAAGGATCTTCATGGTAGGAAATCAATGGACCATGTTCATTTGTACCAAAGAGATCAATGAAATGCATGAGGTCAAAAGGGTCAAGATCTGATAGCAAGGATTTATGAGTCCAATGAGATTAAAGATAGGTTGGAGCATTTTAATTGGCTTAATAAATATTCAATAGACAAAGTCAAACCAAAAGGTAGTTTTTTGAACAAATTAAACAAGTCTTGTAGGGGTCATAATTATTCCATTAGATCTCAATAATAAACCATGAAAAGGACATAATTATGTAGTTAGGTATTAAGAACATAAAGGGACTACCATTAAGGCTAAATACTAACATCTAGTTCATAAAATTTGTATCATGCAAGGTTATTTCTACAACTATTTTCACCATTCTAAAAAAAGGATCCATGTATATGGTGAATTCTCAATTCTTAAAATGATATAATGTGTATATTTAGACCTATTTGGATCCAAAAAAGTGGCTATGCAATCTATATGTTTACATCAATATGAAAACTATAGGAAAACCAATAATCTTATATTGGTTTTCCATATATAGAATGGGCGTATGATCCAGATATGAAAATAGAGTAGATATGTGATTAATGAAAAGAGTCTCATTTGTCAACATGGCTCTATCATCAACAATTTAAGTAATAACTTCCATTCATATCATGGCACTGTCAGTTTCAAGATTCAAGGATTTGATTCTCATGAACAAGTCAAGTGGGCTTAGGGTGCCAAGGTGGTGAATTAGTAGCTAGAGAAGTAGTTAAGGGCATTGATTCTATTCAAACAAACTTTTTCATCATGTATAATAAATCATTATCTTCTATTGGGATCTCTCAGCTAATGAAAGGAGATCAAAGGTTATTGGAGCAAGAAAAGGCTAGTTAGTTGGAGGAAGACACTTATGTAAAAAGCAATCAATGAGATTCCACCACATGCTAGGATCATTTCTCCACTCTCTTAGGCATTGTTCCCATCTTTTTATTTCTCTTTTTTTCTATATATAGAGGTTTTAGAGCCTAAAATGATCCCTTTATTCCCTCTCTTGGGTATGCCTATACTCTGCCAAGATTGAGCTTATAACCTCTTGAGATGAATACAAGATTGTTTTCAATTTTCATTATTCTAATATAGTGTGTACATGTCATTTTTATTTTCGTATGTGATATAAACCTCTCCCTTATCAAATCCTTATCTCACCTAGTTACTATTGATCTTGTTATGTAGGTGGATACATTGATTGGTTAGTGTCTTTCATTAGACCTCTCCATTACTTCCCTCAAATTTTGATCACTAGGTGAACCTCTACATGAAATATTGATGTATGAAAGATACTTGGAGTCTTGGATCCATTTTTTTCCTTGTCTCATTAGTGTTTAATAAGAGCTCAAATGGAGTGGATCAACCATATTTTAGGTGCATCACTATTGTTAGTTTAAGTTTCCATTTCAAGTTCTCTCTCTCTATTTTCTGTGGTCATTAGTAGTTTTTAATACTAGAAATGATCTAAAATGATGCATCAAAATAGATAGCCTCATTAAAAATCTTAGAGGTTTGACCCCATTATAGGATACCCACAACCTGGGGTTAGTCTCATGTTGAGGTAGATTTGGAAGTAGGACCTGAACACTTCTACTTCTAGCTAGGGTGTAATCTAGACCACCAACAGGGCTCTTTAGACCACATTAAGTTGGTGAATGAGTTAATTATGGTCACTCTTATCCTCAAATATGATGCTATCAACACTCCAAAATCATCCCATGTTGTGATGAAACCATCAGTTAAAGTCCTATACCAATTAATTTCTTTCCCTCTAAGGGACATGACAAGGAGTCTAATAGCAATGTTGACCTTAGTGACATTGTGAAAACTATAAAAATTTAATATATCCCTAATTTGATCACTAGGAGTGACATGGACTTCACCATTGAATGTATGCACTCTCTTTGTAGCATTAGGGGGAATGGCATCATAGGCATCAAGATGGATTATATTTTCAATGTTAAAGGATGGAAAGACATGTTTCATAACCTTATTTTCTTCAAGTTCCTCCTCACTCTCTTGGTATTCTTGGATATAAAATTCATCTTGCTCTTTAAAGGGTAGAATAAGTTGAGGATGTTAAACTTCAAGAATAAGTTTAGGTTGAAGAGGTGGATTCATATGATTGAAAACTCTACTAGAAGATGACCTAATAAGAACCATGAAGAATGAGCATAAATATATGAAAAAATAATGGTCTAAAACTATATTTTATGTTGAATGGAGTAGCCAAATGCTGAGTAGTACACCATATGCAGTTAATGTTATCAAGACCAGCATTCACCCTTACATGTTATCTTTAGGACAATGGTCCCACTAGGCATGCTATAACTATTATCACCAAATATTTCACCCTGTAAGAATTTTTCCAATCCTAATATAATATTTGGGAAAAA
>JARHVA010000483.1:5107500-5172500 GCA_037957365.1 Torreya grandis
ACAATTCCATATCTAATCATGTGGGGTCACTTAATTTTAGGTTTTTCTTCTATTTCTAATGCCAACAGAGTATGTTGTAGACCTTAATTGTAGGCACCTTATTTGAGAGACATGTGGTCCTCCTATAGGTGAACATCTACACTAATCATTGAATTTCAAATATCTTGATTGACATTGGAGGTAAAATATCATATTTAACTCACATAAGGTCATATTTCTTGAAAACATACCATCACCTATCATTTTTGTCTCATGTGATCACTTGAACTTCAAATTGTTGTAGATAAAACTAAGAAAATGAAGTGAGATATTGCACGAGTTGAGAGCCCTCTAACATTATACTCCTTTGGCCAAACAAACACTTTCCATGTCAAATCATTGAACCTATGATTTTATCACCTCATGGAATCATTAAAACCCATATAGACTTCATGTTACCCTATTATATGATAGAACCAAATGTGGACAAGGCCTTATTTTAGATGAATTAAGGTAACAAGTCCCTAAACTTCACTTTTTCCAATTATAAAATTGATTCAAGTCTACTTTTCACTCTATGACTCCATTATTGATTGTGATGGAGTTATCCAACTTATTAATCTTATATTAACCTATTAAACATGCTCAAATACCTCTATGAAACACACTCAGGCCTTTGTAGGAGCCACCTATAGGTGCATATTGTAGGATACAAGGCAGTGAACAAAGATATGGATAATATGCATAGTATATGCCCTATAATCAATCTTAGACCTTCTACCAATCTTAAAATTGATACTTTTAACCTTTAAATACTTCAAACTATTTTTAATGTCCTCATTCCAACATGATTAACCTCTTGTAGCCCACCTATAGGTGTACACCAATGGTGCAACACTATGTATAGAGTTTGAATTAGTTGTCACAGTCTATTACATATTATTTGAATAGATTATATTTATTTATCATGTTCTAATAGTGTAATCAACAACTTTAAACTCCTCATTACATCTCCATAAATGTTTTAAAAACTTTCATACACCTCATTCACCTAGTTGTATATGATAATCTTGTAGAAAGTTGACTGTGTTTATATGCTCACTATATGACCTTGAGACCATATCTCCACAAGAGGGGACTAATCACCATGAATTTTTAGATCAAATTTCAACATGTCAACATGAATTTTCATTTATATGAATGCCAAACTAATATGTAATCTCCTACAACTGATGAAACTACCTACAGACTCCATAGTGTCTCTCAACTAGCAATTTGAGATGTTTGTGTTCTTCTCTTTCATCCCACATGTGAAAACCATGTCAATAATCAAGTGAATATTATTTGCATGCTCCTGTGGACCATTTAATGTACTTTATATATATATATATATATATATATATATATATATATATATATAATCTCAAACAAGGAGAAAACCTACAAGGTGTGGGGATAAGCATGTAAAAAGAGGTAGTTAACTTATAAACAATGGTTCATAAATCACAAATAGTCAATCCATGAACTCCTACCATTAAATAGAATTGGAATAATTTTATCACCATCCCTCAGAGGTGTTTGAACCAATTCATCTCCTACTAGTCATACCATGAGAAAACCTATTGACCTTTTAAATGCCTAGTGAAGGGATGGAGAAGTGAAATTTTTTTAGGTCAATATTAAGACTTACAAAGTAGATAAAACATATAATTTAACTTAGTGAAGATAAAGATTCATTTTAAAACCTTGCACATGTTCCAAAACACTTGTATAGGCCATAGAATTACCAAAACCTCCTCTTTTCTAACTATTTTCTTGATCTGACCTGCAAGTTTTTTAATTATTACTGACATGACTGATAATAATATGACATAATGGATGTTGGGAAACATTTTTAACACATGTATACAAATTTAAACCATATAACTTTTATAAATGTCTCAAATAGTAAATTTAAATGACATGAAATGACTTAGGACTAGATTTGACTATGACCAAGGTTAATAGCACATCAAATGACATACACTAGGACCATGACACACCTTATTACATTATAATATACCCCTATATCATTTTTTTACTATAGGAGGTTGACCTATTTTGACTTGTGGTCAGAATAGTCAACAACTACCAACTCTCCTACGTATGTTTCCTAGACATAAATATGGCACATTTTATATATGCTTCTTTTCTTATACTTATAAACAATTTCAACCAAAATTAAAGGTTGAGAGTTTTGAATACAAAACTTTTCTTTCAAACACTATTCTCTTAACCAACTAACCTAAAAAATCTTTCGGATGTAAAATTAAATACAAACACACAGGCGCACACACACACACACACACACACACACACACACACACACACATGTGTGTGTGTGTGTGTGTATTTATATATATGTATATATGTATATATATATACATATACATATATATATATATATATATATATATATACATATATATATATATACATATATATATATATACATATATACATACATATATATATACATACATATATATACATACATATATATATATATATATATACATATATATATGTACATATATATATATATATATATATATATATATATATATATACATACACACACACACACACACACACACACACACACACACACACACACACACACACACACACACACACACACACACACACACACACACACACACACACTCACACACACACAGACCACTTTTTAAAAATACTCAAAATATTTTAAAATTTTGACAAATAAATTTACTTGTCAAAATAAATGTTCTACCCAACAATGGAAAATTATCACATCTAGTAAATTTGGGACCCATAGGCTTATTTTTCACAATAAAAAATAGATAAAAAAACTTTATAGAACATGCATCATGCCATATCTTATTTTTAGTGCCATTCACTAAGTTGGAACACCAACTTTTATTTTTCAAAAAAAGTTATATTAACTTTTAAATAAAGAAAAAAATCAATGCTATAGATCAGATTTGATGCCCTTCAATGATAATATTAATGCCTAAAGTTATATGAAATTTTGTTTAGCTATTTTAACATTATCCAAGTTTCACTCAAAATGCCATCCAAGCTAATAATAATAGCATTTTGGACTATTCTTTCAGTCAAAACAAATGAAAAATAGTGTTCTAATAAAAATGGCATCCTAAGAAAATATGGCACCTCAAAAAAAATCAATTTTTAGAATTCTTAAAAAAATCACATCTTCCAATGCTTCTCAAATAAATTAAATAATAATTCATCCAAATATATATTTATAAATTTTTAAAAAAATACCAAAAATTCTTTATGGTAAATTCTTCATGATTACTTTTTTTTTATGACTCCTTAATAGTATCTTCTTCCTCATATATTCACAACAAAAGCTATATTAATAATATTGGAATAGATTACATTGATAATTGAATTGAAAATTACAAATTGATTTAGTAAAATGCTCTTGTAGTTTCTACATTTATTTCATAAAATATTTAATAAGCTTTCACATACAACTCAATAGGTCCAGCTAATTTAACTAACTTGCCTCTCTAATATTAACATCTATATAAATAACAAGGGTGTGCCTCAAGAGATAAGCATGCCCAGTATAATCAAATAAAATACTAATATACTAAAAATTTTAACTTTGGATCATATGACCCATCAACATATGATTTTTTTTCAATGAAAATATACCTAGTCTCATAACATTTTAGTGTTTGGCTAATGAAGGAAATTATCTTCTTGGTGTCTTGATTATTATTTTGGTTAATATGGATAAAATAATACCCTCTCCACTATATTCATAAATAATGGAAGATTTATTAAAGTTTGGGTTGACCAAAAAAGGGGCTAAAGAAAGTATTTTTCAATCTATTAAATTTTATCTCCCTTCTAGAGTCCACTTGAAGTTTTCATCCTTATTCCACATAAAGGTAATTGGTTTAACTAGGATTGGAAATTTTGTTTTGAATTATCTCAAAAAAATACTATTTATAAGGAAATATTGTAGTGCCTTATTATGATGTCATAATATGAATCCTAGAATAACAATGACTCTTTCCAAATCAAATTCCAGCCCATATATGGAGATGATATAATCTAAAAATTTAACTTTAGAAATTAAAAATATTGAATTATTTAGGCTTAGGGATACACAAAATTATCTACATATCTCAATATTGACATCTTAATTATCAAGGTGATCCTCCTTTTTCATAGAGAAAATTGTTATGTCATCAAGATATATCAAGATCATCTAATTAATTACCCCTTTAAACATAATGTTTATACCTCTTTGAAAAATTTCTTCTACATTTGTTATCCCAAATTACATCTAGTGATAATCATAATTTCATCGTTTTATAGTGAATGCACTATTGTATTGGTTATCTTCCTTCACCCAGACTTTATTGAAGTTAGAAAATCCATCCAATTGAGAGAATCTCTTTGAGATATCCATAACATTCAATATTTGATCCATTGATGGAAAAGGATATTAATACTTTAATGAGGTATTTTTTAGATCCCTAAAGATAATGTAGGGGCATATATATTCATTATTATTATAGTAGGTACTAAATTAAAAAATGTGGAGTGATTTATCACCAATATAATATGTGTCAAAACTATATGATATGAGCCTCAATTGAATTACTCAACTCCACTCTCATTAAAAGCTCAACATTTGGGTTTATAGACCTATACTTCTATCTAATTAGTTTGAAATTTATTCTATGATTGACTATATGTTGTATGACCTATTTATCATACCCATTGAGGTCCTCATAGTTCCATACTGTTATATCATCATACTCTTTATATAACCATATAAAGGCTCTATGTTCATTTTTTACATGTACCTTTCCTAGCTTTAGGTTATTATTCATTGATTTTATTACCTCTTCATAATATTCATCCTTAACTAACATGTCCCTTTTTCCCTCAAAAAATGGATCACCCGAGTTAAACATGATTTCTAGGGTCACTAATCCTTTAGAAAATATATTGATTCATAGCTAAATTATCTACCTATCATAAGTATTTTATAATCTTGGTTGACTCTCATCAAATAAATTTGATTCATTATAAATTAAATTATAAATTTAGAGGTTATTGTAAATAAATTTCCAATGACAGTGGTTATTTTAGATTTTAGGCTTGATTAAAAAAATTTCACTTTTATCTTGTTTTATAACAAGTCTATAATGGGTTATAAATGAGAGTACGTTACAACCATATTTTTAGCTTATTAATTATACTTCCAAGGGATATCCTAAATTTTGATGGTGTTGAATGCTTAAAACAAGACCCAAAACTTATGTTTATTATATTTAAGTAAATGGCTTTTGTCCATGCATATAAATATAACTAGTTTCACTATCACTCATAATCTTAAAAAAATTTAAAGATCTTAATCCCTTTCCTTTTAGTTATATGTATACCCTTGACAAGAGCTTCATATTAAGATATATTTTTGGTACATCTAAATTACAATTTATGGGATATAAATTAAGTGTCTCTCTTTTTATATGTAAATATTACCCTTTCTCTTACACCATTACTATATTTATCTCTATAAAATAGAATCTCCTAGGTGCCCCTTACATATTTATCCTCCCCTAGTAAAATAAATATATATATAGATATATGGTGGAGATAGGGGGGCAAAATAAATAGATAGCTATATATAAAGTGGGGGGAGGGTTGACTGAGCATCTATCTAGAGTTCAATATCTCAATTCCCTATAGATCTATATGGACATTACAGTCTCTTCTCTTTTTCTAGTTTAGATTCTTAGGACTAGTGGATTCTCTCATAGATTTAATTGTTATAGCCTAAAATTTCACCCTAGATAATTTGAATAAATACTCTCAATTTTAAGATAACATGGAACTATCTCTCCTCATAGACAAGCTACTACAATAGGTAGATATCTAGGTTTTAAATGGATATCTCCCTTGATCTATCTTAAAGATCACACACTACACTAGAATAATAACTATTAAGGGTGAAAATGGAATAAGGAAACATAAATAAACCTAAAATAATGAAGGTGATACACCAAATATAAGTCCAAAAACACACTTGTATTTGCACTAAGAAAGAAGACTACCAAAATTGGCCTTAACTTTATGTCTTTCTAGCATAAGTATTTCTCATAGAGGTAGATTTATATGCATATCTAGATGTGGGTGAAAATAAGGTTTGATACTAGACATTACTAGTCTCTTTCACACTTAAATAAAAAATTAAAAAACATGTACACTTTATGAAACCTTTTAGAAGAGATACCACTCACACAAAACATGTAAGAGTAGAATGGAAGTAAGGGTAACATATTCATCACTTGTCAACCACATAAACCACTTTAAAAAGTAAGGGAAGAGATTTTAGAGAATAATACAACTTCATAAAACTTTATTAAAATTAAAATAAGGTGTCAAAACTATTAGGGCTTTATCATACCAATTATGGATCCATTACAAAGCCAAACAGGCTTGCATATATAAAGCATATGAGAAGAGAGAGAAGAGAAGTGGAAGGGCATAAGCCCAAGTGTAAAAATTTATAAACTAGTTAAAATTAAATAGAATGAAGTGAAAAATAGGTCATGAATTTTTCATTAACATGTGTTAATTTGAAACATATTATCTTCCTCGAGTTGGGATAAAAATCTTCATTGTCTTGATTTGAAATTGCATTGATGATGAGTCATCCACTTGATTGATTGAAACTATCATATAAGGATTTGACACATATGTCCTAACATGGGAAGTTGGAGAAAAGGTTGTGATATTCATCTATGCCTCTCTAATTGATTAAATCCCCTTTGTCACTTGTCATTCACTGTCTATAGTCATTCATCACTAGCCCTATAGGTTTGTCTTCACACTTGTCACTATGATGATTTATAGTTATCTAAGGAGATGTGTTTTAGAGGATGTCAGACACCTATTTAAAACTTATTTATAATATATTATATCAAATAGACCTCAAAATTTTCATTGTCACTCTTCTCACTATCACATTTAGGTGGTCACTTTGCCTTCTCATTATATTATTCAGACTACCTACAATAAATGGTATAATAGAGAGGTTTCCATGATTCACTAAGGTGAGAGATGAGTATGGGGAGTTACATCAAGTCCCTAAAAACATCCCACAATGTTTATCACCTATCCATTCTCCTCTGTGTCTAAAACACACTTCAAATCCTGTAAAAGATAGATAATTATGCTTATTCATACAAGTAATTGTTGATGCACTTTTAGTGCTCCCTATGTCACTAGGGAACAAGGGGAAAGTATAAACTCAATTTAAAGTCTTTAAATGACTTATGTATTGATATTTTTATATAAATATTGCTTTGAATATCATAAATAGTAGAGATGTGAACACCACTTCAAACTCTTTAAGCAAACCCTACTATAGGGATAACAAATGTGTGTGTAGTGCCACAATTTCCTACTAATATTTGTGAATTATCTTAATTTTTTCCAACTAATTCCCAAAATACAAATGAAAAATTGATATATATATATATATATATATAGCATGATATAAACTAATGTGATTCATGGGTAGATCTAGGAGAGAGTAGGGTAGGGTAGAAAAGAGGATAATGCTTAAGATAAAAGAAGATACCAATTTTGCTAACTTGTAAATCAAATCACATGAAACTAACATATACCAACCCTAAAATAATGCTCAAATATGAATAAATGTAGTTGAATATTTTTAGAAAGGATAATGCATATATTTAACAACATACATTACATAAATATAACCCACTTACATTAAAATGCATAGCACATTCAGTTGTTAATGAGAGAAAATAGAGTAAGTATACTACAAAATTAGTCAGCCTAGCGTTAAGATCAAACTAAAAAATGCATATATGAGATGTAATAAATAAATTAGATTACAAAAATTAAATGAATATATGTTTAAATAATGATAATTTAGAAGTCATAAAACTACATAAAAGAACATTACAGATAGACTCTCAAATTCTTAAGCTCTTTGTATTAAATTTTACTAGTGTTTTCTGATTAAAAATGAGGGGAAAACACCTATTTATAGACTCAAAATGTATAATATAAGTTTGAGTGGGCCCAAAAATGGTGAATATATATATATATATATATATGTGTGTGGCTATAATGTGTACATTTTAAATAAATATTCTAATTTCCAAAATTAGAAGATATAACTGAACATCCTTATGGGCCTGGGGGTGGTTGCTGGCCAACTTGTTATTGTTGTTGCTACCCCAATTTTTGTATTCTCCTCTTAGGTCCACACCTCTATGCAGGCTCGATAATCTTTGCCAATATGAGTTAAGTCCAAGATCATTGGTCTAAATAGGTATGGTATATCTTAGATCAGCCTACCATGTTTTGTGAGTATGGGCCTTAATGCCTCTTCAATTTCCTCTAGTTTATATACCCTTTGGTTGGAAAACACCACAATGTATATCACTATTGATGTTGTCTTGGCCCTTATCACATCCTATTGGAACCATGTAATCAAGACCTTCTTCTGCACTTTACATTCTTGTTCATCCATGAAAGAGCCATCAATTTTAAATTTAAAGCTAAAAATTACCACATATTGACATGTGTCATGCCACATAAAATCCAAATAGGAATTAATGGGTCTTAAATGTGACTAAGACACTTAGTTGGCTCAAATATGTACATGTGTCACTTTTTGATTTCTCTTGGGCTCTCAGGATGCATCTTGATGTGATGACCCATTCATATCATGCCATATGACACCTTATTTGTTGTAAGTTTTATAGTGGAGCCCTTCAATTTTTTTGGTTGTGGGAGTGCCAATTGTCACTCTCATAAGACTTTGGAACCCTAATTGGATAGGTATCTCTCTTACATGTCATTGCAATCTTGTTTGGACATGTGTCACCTTTTGATTTCACTCAGGAGCCTTATGGACAACCATTGGTGACTTTGTCTTAATCATGTGGCTCAAAAGGAGCTATCCATCATTATTGGAGGCAATATATCAATATCAAGTACAAAGTTTTAGGGATTACACACATCATCATCTCAAGCTCTCATGAGCGTTAGATTAGATGCAAATGGTGTGAACACATGTCAATCATGGATGAGTCCTTGGACAACTATATATCATCAATCTCTGATTGAATAGATTTAGGATTTTCCACATGTTCCCTCAATGGGATCTCATGATATTTTTATCAAATAATTTAGGTGTACCTATGTGTCCATTTGAAGGAATCACATGGCATCATCTCATAGGTCTAGTGGAGACATGCATCATCTTGGTGGGATCTTGAAGGAGTCCTTTGGATTGTTAGATAGGAGTAACATAAGCATGACACATGTTCTTTAGAGGGACATGTGTCACTCTCAAAAGGGGATTTATACAGTTACACACCATTTATATTTATATTAGACAGTTTGGGATCTTCCACATGTCACTCTCAGAAGGCTCTCATGAGTCTTGGATCTGACAGATCAAGAGCTTCCATGTGTTGATTTTAAGGAATATCATGGCATCATCTCATGGGTTCAGTTGGGACATGCATCTTCTCAATGGGATTTTAGAGGAATCCTTTGGATTAGATGGTCTAGGTGCTTCCACATGTCATGTATGGAGCACTTTTCTTTTATCCAATGTATAGCTTGAAGTTTTGATATTAGAGATTTGTGTCTTGGATTAGTGTCATGGTGATAAGTGGTATGTTATAGAGTGAGTAATCCTTTTATAAGGAAATCTATAATTTGACATCTTGTAAGGCATCATAGATCACTAAGTTTAAGTTGGCATCCTAAAAATTCACATGAGAAGTTAATTTAGACTCTAGAGACATTCAAACACCCATCATAAGCCAAATATAAGAAGTTTAAAGAAAAACTCAAATGCTTTAAACAAAGTGCAAGGTTAATCTAGCAAGGTCTAGTGAATTTGGTCATATTCATGTTGATTGAGGAACAAATGGAACACTCTTGGTGAAGCTTGACTGCACATTTTGGATCAATTCATGGTTAGTTATTCATTAAAAACTTTGAGAAAACTCAAAGCAACTTGAAATAATCTAAGTATTTATAAATGCTAATCTATATTTTAAGATGAATATTTAACCAAAAATTTATAAGAAGTATTAAATTGGATTTCTTATGTAACCAAATGACTTATCAAACTTGAAACTTAGGCATTTTGGAAAATTCAAATAGGAGGGTCTCCATTCTGGGAATAGGGGCAGTTGAGTATCAACAAATGGTAACCTCTATGGGAAAACATTACAAAATGTAAAAATACATATCTCCTATTAAAAGATGAATAAAAAATTAGTCATCTCACTATGATTTTTAGTTACATCAAAACTGATTTTTAGAACTAATGAAAGCTCTTAAGCTAGAAATAGAGTTCAAATCTCATAGACAAATAGACTATGTGTGTGATTTGTAGTTCATTAACCATTGCCACTAGCTTCATAAATTTTAATCTTTAAAGCTTCAAGACATTAAGATATGAAATGATCCAAGCATTATTTAGATTTAAGTAATAATGATTCTTTAATTAATTAGGGATGGCTTGGGCATTGCTATGCTACCAAGAAATTGTCTATATCCTCAATAGAGATACCTTTGAATCGACTCTGGGCCTTTCTCTACTACTAGATAGGCATCTATAGCCCTGGTAGAGATTACCTAAATCACCATTCATAGAACATGAAGTAGTATATGATTTCACTTCATTGGTGTATCACACACATGCACACACATATACCTACATTCATAAATTGGAATGGTTGGGAACCAAAATTGTCTAGGTTTGAGGATTGTGTCAAGACATAACTAAATGTCATTCACTCCCAAATAACAAGTTCTACCTAGTAAATTCATTTAGTGAATTTAAGTGATAGTATGATGGTATATATAGATTCAAACTCTCATTCAAGAAAATTCTTAGTCACCTGAACTATATTACAACATCAAAATAACTTGAGATCTTCATAAGAAAACCATTCTCTAATTAACCCCACCCAACTTTTCTAAATTAGAACAATGGTATAGGCTTCCAAGATCTATACAACCAATGTCAATAATCAAATACTCCCTTATTCACATTTAGGACTAGGTTAACACAAATTGAGCTAAAATAATTCTTGTCCAGAGGACTTATTGCTATGCTACAACACAATAGAAAGTAAACAAATTGAAATCAAGGAAGGATAAATTAGTAAAATAGAAAATTAATAAAGAAAAAAAATCAGAATAGAAAGGAAACCTACTTTACCCCTACCTACTCTAAATCTAAACAGATCTTATAGATTGATCCATAAATAACTCACTAGATATTACCCAATAATGGTAAACTATAGTACCTTTGACTTGATGACTCTCTTGACTAACAAACAAACTCATTTAGGATTTATAACACATTTTTTTGCTATGACAAAATAAGACTAAAATAATAATATTTCCTCTAGGATCAAATGGAGAGCTATTTAATCCACCATAAAACCTTTAAATATGATTTATTTATTTCTTAGAGGTACAATCACTGAGATGGGGGGTGAATCAGTGAGCTAAAATAATTTTACTTCAATTCTAATCTTTACTAACATTTAATCATTTACGACAAGCATTCATAAAGCATACACATCATTCATAGCAATGAGAAATAAAGACAATGCAAGATCAATCACATAACACATGACATACATGGAAAACCCTCTTGGGGAATAAAACCCACTAGAATATTTCTTTGGAATACTATCTTATAATAACAAGAACCAATTTAGACCATCTATAAATGATCAAGGAACTACCATTCTTAATTTTATTAAGATTGCAATCCCACAAGGAGATACCACACCTACCTAGCTGAGCTACAATAACAACTAGAATTTTATCAAGTTTTACTTTGAAAGGAGGATACAACCACCTTAGATACTGAGCTACCACAACAATACCTATGAACACATCCACCTTTGCATTGATGTCTTCAACACCTGATGATGAACCTTTGATTATGACTCTTCACTTTTGCTCATACTTAAATAGTAAGAGAACTATTATAACAATAAAATTATGACCAATAGGTCATAAAAATAGTCCTCAATCTATTATAATATTAAAATCATCCATAGGTAACTCTACCCCTCCTTCACTCCATAATCCACACACACAAGCCTCTCTCAAATCTCTCCTAAGTCTTACTTATCAAGTTTAGAAACCAACACATTCAATTTCACTATATATAGAGAAATAATGAATTAAAAACATTAAAATATTTACTATCAGATGCAAAACATGCCTTCACCCTTAATTCATCTCACATGGGTCACACTTAAGCACAATCCACTTTCAAATAAGCTTAAATCACTTTTAGGTCTTATAGACACCCTTTCACTTTTTGATACTTCTCTGAGAATAATAAAACATAAAAACAATTTACAAATTCATGGACCCATTCAACATGATCTATAGGTACTAATTAAGTGTCCATATCCATCACATTACCCTTCTACTTAAGCACAAAATGCTTAAACAATATTTTTTGCACACAATCATTATGAGCGAACATACAATCACCCTGTAAGCCTTTATTCATACAAAATAAAATTGATAAAACCTTAATAATGAATAAATAGCATCCTTATGGAGTATAAAACACTTTCTAATATCCAATTCATCATGAGAAATTGAAATAACATTTACACAATCTCAAACAACCTTCTCAGGTCACTTGTAGAACATAGTCAATACACAATCAAGTTTGTACCTTTATAACTTTGATTGTACACACTTTAAAATTTTAAAACATATATTTCTTAACTCATCTTGGATTACTCTACATCTTTTATTTTTACACCATGATCAAATTTGTCTTCTGTCAAAAGATATGAACAAATTACTAAGCACTTAATTTTCCCTTTGTTATATTCAAACATTTGAATTCCAAAGGGTCACAATTAAACCTCAACCACTTGTCTTCATATCATGATCTTGATAATCTTATAAAATCACACTCCATGGATATTCTTGGAATATTTTAAATTTTTAACTTAAATTTGGGTCATTAAATATCAAACAGGTTGACCACTTTGACTCAACACATACTATAGATCTTCAATTGTACAATCACACACTCACCCTGATCTATATCCTTTACCTTTGCCCAGTCATTAAACATCAAACAATTCTTACCATATCAATGTTTCCTTAATTATTGGATTCAATTTGCTCCATTGATTTATTTTAGACTTGTTCGATCATTACCTTGTGCAAAATTGACTAAGTATGGAAACCATTTCAAAATGCTTGAGAAGCCAATTTTGAACCTCAATAAATTTTACTATGATTAAACACATGATCTCAAATTTGAACCATGTTATATCATTAAATATGATAATCCATCCATATGAAAATATTATCTTGGAAACCACACATGTGTGAGATATGCCATCATCAAAATGCTCACTTAGAATTTTCTTCCATAGAGCCAACTTTGCTCATGCATATCTTTTGACACACTTCATCACATGATTTGAAAATTAGAAAAAATAAACTAGGAAAAAAAAAAAAAAACCATATGATCACATTCTCCTGAAATTTCCAAATCTGTGAGATATAACTTCATTAATATGCTTACTTGGGTCTTTCTTGCCTCATGCAAATTTTGCTAAGTATGGGAAAATACTATCAAACTGCTTGGGATCCCAACTTTTCCCTTGAATATCTTTTGATGCACTTTAGTAGATGACCTAATATTTATCATATAGAAACTAGGGACTAATGTTATCACAACCATATAACCAACTCCCCTTGACTCATTCCCATGTGGTAATGGTGACATTATCAAACAACCTACTCAGATTTTCAACTACTAAACCAATCTACCAAGATGACCATAATGAAAAAATAGATTAATGCCACTCTTACACACAATAATTATAACCACCATGAACCTCTAATAGGACCCCTTTCACATTATCAATACTTTATACTCATCCCTAAACACCTTTGATCATTCAAACTCTGAAGATCAACTAAGCCAATATCAAGCATACTAGGATAAGCACATTGCACACTTTGTCATTGTTACTTAGGTTATCAAAACACTTAATCCATTCAATAGGAAACCTCCATGACATCACCATGACATAATTTACAATACTCCAATAATGTCCCCCTTTATCATTGATGTCAATAACCATCATTCAACTCACCTTCTCTATCTTCAAGCACTCCATAATAAAAAAATTCTCCCCCTTTGACACAATGACAAAATGGGAACCAACAATCCTAAGGACCTAAAATGATAATAAATAGGAAATTAACACCTTTAAAATATGGTAAAAACTCCCCCTTACCTTGAGCTACATTTTATTTCCTTCATAAACTTCCTCTTGTTCCATGCCAACACTCTCTTCAGCTAAGCACTACAGTTAATGAATAAAAAACACATAAAACCATAGAAATATTATGGAACACATCAAGAAACATCTAAGAGGGACTCCCCCTAAGAAATTTGAGAAATTTAACCTTATGATCATCTTCAAATCTCCATATACCATGAAGAACCACCTCATAAGCTTACTAACCTTATCTTTCAAGCTACCATAGGGACCAACAACATAACTTCATGCCACTCACCAAATAGGAAAAAATATCTCAATCAACCTAAGAACTCTCCATGAAACAAACATACATTTCTCTTTTTGGGGAAACTAAGCAAAAAGCACTCTTCTTCAAACTAGGTTTGTTTAGCCTCCTTGTAACCCCACCTAAAACTTGCAAATCCCATAATTTTTAGTAGACACATCTTTAGGACCTAAAAATTCATATCTAAATCAGTCTCATATGTCCCCTCAAGTACATAAATTTTATATAACTAACTCAACATCTGTAAAATAATTCCTTCATAAACCAACTACTCAACTAGGCCTCCAACTTGGCAAAATCTTGAATAACTTGACAACCATAAACCTTAAAATATATGTTAATCTTGATTTTACAACCCATTTGACCCATTCAACATATTAATAATCCTTATACCTCAAATCATAAGGCATACCACTTATTTAGTAGAGCCCAAAACCCTATAATCTTAAAACAAATAAGGTCAACATAACACCTTCTAGTCAACATCCACCTCTAAAACATCTTATACACCTAGAGACAACCATTACACACTTATGGACCAAGATTTGAGATTTCACACCATTAAGAACCTTGACTTCCTATAACCCATTTTAGGACTTGAAAGCTCTTAAGCACAAATAGGGAAACCCAAGAGCTAATAAAAATCTTCAATTGACACAAACATAATTTTAGACCATAAAAGCACCTAGAGCACATCAAAAATAAGTGTATATACCTTTGTGATCATCAAACTCTTCTTGACATTGCATCAAACTCATAATTCCATCTATAAATATCCATTATGATTGTGTACTACATCTCCTTCACAAAAAAATGGAGAAAACTCATGAACTTGTTACTCCCCCTTAGTCAACAACCTTTTAAGATCACCAAAAATATTTGTTTAGATTGGAAATATAATCTTGAGTAAAAAAACTTGCTTCTCCATTGAAAGGAGTCTCTTAAGAAGCATATATATATACCTCCTCTACACCACAATGATTTATCATGGTGTGAAACTAGGAGTTGCCCATAACTCCTCATATTCCTTTTCCTCCTTGGTCATCTAATACTTATAGTTCTTATTCTTCTTCTTCTTTAGCTTAGGAGAAACAACTTCCTCATTCACTAAAACATTCTCCTTTTATTCTATGATTGGATTGACAATACATGGAGATAACACAAATTCATGGCATACCTTTTCATTTGAATAATATTCCTTACAATTTAGAACCTCATCATTAGCTACAAAAAATTGATATTTTTTGCATGATACATGTTCAAAAACATCAGGATGTTTACTTGGATCTATACATACCTTAGGACTAGCTTCAACTAGCACCTTGGTCTTTTATTTGAGCTAGGTCTCTTCACTCATAACATGAATAAATAATAAGATCCCTTGTCACTCTTCAAATTTTGAAGCATTCTCCAACATAGAAAATAGATTAATTAGACCTACAATCTCTTCATGACTCAAAATTTTCACCTTTAGCTTCCATGTGTTAACATGCCTTCTTCCTTGTGCTTTAAGAGCCCGATTAAACCTATTCTAACTTATAGACCTTTTCTTATAAAACCTAGAAATATGACCTCTTTGTTCAAAATTATAGCACAACATACTCCTTTATGGAAAAATTATTTGTATTATCATGTTTGGACAAAAACTTACAATATTTCCTTTGTTATGATAAACAAAACAACCTCCTTTTTTTGAAGAGGATTCACCTTATCTAATATTATGTGGACAATGGTTTATAAAGTGTACCACATCAAGATAGTTGAAGCACTTAATTTTTTCACACGTTTTAACTGATAACCCCCATCATAATCCCATGCAAACTCATTTCTAATAGGTCTCTTACAATCTCTTGACCTATGACCAAATTGATTACATGTATAATAGTAACCATTGAATCTTGCATACCTCATATCATTTGGTTGTTTGATTTGATTTGTCTTTACTCAACTAGTACCTTCATTCCTTGTATGATGATTTGTCTTAAAATTATGGTTGTCCTAGTTCACATTAGTCTTCATCTTGTCTTGAGTTACATTCTTTTGTTCTTCTTCATATCCAAGACTAATTGTATCACTAGCATGCTTTTGACCACTTAGAATATTATCTAGATCACATGAGCTCTTTTAAAATCTCACAAATTTCTTCACCTTACTAGTTGTCTTTTTTAGCTAAGATTTCAAAGACTTGTTTTTAGAAACATACCTTGAACATCCATCTTCTTTATCTTTTAGGCTTGTAGATAGAATTTATAAATTACAATTGAGATGCTTGATCATATCTTCATAATCCTTGGTGTCTTCATTTAATCTTGCCTCATATACACTAAATTGTTCCTCATAGTCCTTGAGCTTACATTTCATCTTCTTATTGATCTTCTTCTCAATCTTTAGTTCTTCAAGAGCATTCATCAATACAGTCTCACAGTCGACCTTATCTTCATCACCATCTAAATCACTCTAAGTAGACACCTTCTGATGTGAGTAACTTCCTTCCTCAGCTATGAATAAGGCTTCATCTTTAGTAGGACCATCATCTTCATGATCATATTCTGAGTCACTATCTTCACTCTCATTTGATGAGCTACAATCTTCTTTGGTTTAAAGACTCTTTTTATTCTTGAAGGACTTCTTGTTGTTATATTTTCTAAATCCTTTCTTCCTATATGTCTTATTTTCTTCATCTTGGCCTTCACCATGCTATTCATAATCATTCTTCTCATACTTATGAGGCCACTTCTAAGCAAACTGTCCTATTTCTCAATATTTGAAACATTTGAAGGGTAGTTTACCTTTATACTTACTTAAGTTAGTGCTCAATTTTATAGTAATCAAAGTAATTAGTTCATCCTCATCAATATCATATATGTCATCATCTTCGGATCTCTTACCTTAGAACTTCTTCTTAGGCTTTATCTCTATCTTGAATGTAGCTTCCTTATTTAGAGGTATAACATCATTTACTCTCATCTCATATACAATAAGGGTGTCATGCAATTGATCCATATCCAATTGAGTAAGATCATGACTCTCTTCTATAACAGATACTTTTAGATCAATCTTGAGATAAAGGGACATTAATACCTTTTGAACTATAGTAGCCTCTTCAATATTATCTCTAAGACCTCTGATGATTTTCAAATTCTCATCAACTCTCTATAGAAAGGATGCCATAGAATATTCTTCCTTCATCTTAAGAGTTTCAAATTACCTTCTATGAGTCTACAACTTAGAAAGCTTGACCTTTGAATCTCCTTCAAAAATGATCTAAATTTCGTCCCATATCTCTTTATAAAAATTACAATGGATTACCTTGGTGTATTTAGTCTCTAAAAGACCACAAGTGATGGATTTCATTACCTTAGAACTATTCTCAAATAATTTATTGTTTGTAGCACTAGATGGAGGAGTAGTAGGAGTAATGTATCCATTTAGAATAAATTGCCATACATCAAACCCTAGGGATATAATATATGTCCTCATACTTGCACTCTAAAAAACATAATTGGATCCATTAAACAATAGTACTTGCTTAGTAGAGAAACCTCCTTAATGACTACCCATATTATACCTTAGATAACCTTCAAGATATTAAGCCTTTACCAAAGGACCTACTATGATACCAATTATTATAGGTACAATCATTGAGAGGGGGGATGAATCAATGATCCCAAATAATCCAACTTCAATTTTGATCATTATAAACACTTAATCAGTTACCACAAGCATTCATGAAGCATAAACATCATTCATAGCAATGAGCAAAAGAGACAATGTAAGATCAATCACATAACATATGACATATGTGGGAAACCATATTGGAGAATAAAACCCATTGGAACCTAAAATTGGACTACTATATTAGAATAAAAATAACTAATTTAAACCATCTACAAATTATCAAGGAACTACCATTCCTAATTTTAGTGAGACTAAAATCCCATAAGGAGTTACCACACCTATCTAGTTGAGCAGAAATTATAACTAGACTTATATCAAGTTTTACCTTTAGAATAGGCTAAAACCAACTTATATGTTGAGATACCACAACAACACCTATAAAATCATCCACCTTTTTCACTAATTTCTTCAATACCTGATGATGGACCTCTGATTATCACTCTTTACCTTTGCTCATACTCAAATAATAAGAGTACTATTATACCAATATAATTATGACCAACAATTCATATAAATATTCCTAAATATATTATACTCTTCAAATCATCTATAGGGCACTCTACCCCTCATTCTCTCCACAATCCACACACACAAGCCTCTCTCAAATCTCTCCCAAGTCTCAGCTACCAAGTCTAGAAACCAACACATTTGGTTTGATTATATATAGAGAAATCATGAATTAAAAATATCAAAATATTTCCTATTGGCCACAAAAAATTCCTTCACCCTCAAGGCATCTCACATGGGTCACACTTAAGCAAAATCCACTTTCAAATAGGCCTAAGTCACTTTTAGGTCCTATGGAGACCCATTCACTTTTTGATACTTATTTGAGCATATTAAAACACATGAATACTTTAAAAATGTATGAACCCATTAAAAATTATCTATAGGTCCTCTTTAAGTTTCCATATCCAACATATTACCCTTTTACTTAAGCACAAAATGCTTAAATAATATTATATGCACATAGTCATTATGAACAAACATACAATCACCTTCTAAGCCATTATTCATACAATATATAATTTATAAAACCTTCATAATGCACATAATACATATTTAAGGATTATAAAACACTCCATAATATCCAATTCATCATGATACATCAAAATAACATCTAAATAATCTCAAACAACCTTCTCAGGTCACTTGCAAAACATAGTCAAATACATTATCAAATTTAGACATTCATAACTTTCATTATACAAACTTTCAGATCTTCAAATCTATATTATAAAATTTTCCCTAGACTCCTCTACATATTTTATTTTCACACCATGATCAAATTCATCTTCTATCGAAAGATATGGACAAATTACTAAGCAATGGTTTTTCCCTTTATTAACTTCAAACATTTGAATTCCAACAGTTATAGTTAAACCTAGACCACTTGCCTTCATCTCATGATATTTTTTAGCTTATAAATTCATGATCCATCTATATTCTTGGAATATTTTTTATCTTTAACTTAAATTTTTATCATTAAATATTGAATAGGTTAACCACTTTGACTCAACACGCACTGTAGATCTTCAACTATACGATCATCCACTCACCATTAATATATATCCTTTACCTTTTCTCAGTAATTAAACATCAAACATTTATTACCATATCACTAATTTATAACTTATTATATTCAATTCACTTCATCTATTTCTTTTATATTTGCTTGATTATTACCTTGTGCAAAATTGACTATGGAAACAACTTTAAAATGCCTGAGAAGCCAATTTTGAACCTCGATAAATTTTTATGCGCTTAGATTAATGATTTCAAATTTTAACCATGTGATCTCCTTAAATATTATAATCTATCCATATGAAAATATTATAATATAACCTATACACATGTTTGATATGACATAATCAACATGCTCACTCAAAATTTTATTTCACAAAGCCAGCTATGCCTGAAACTGCCTGGAAGGCCAACTTTGATCATGCATGTCTTTTGACGTGCTTCATTGCATGATGTTAAAATTATCATTAAAAAATTAAGAAAAAAAATGAACAAAAAATAATAAACCCATACGATCAAGTTATCCTGAAATGTCTACATGTGTGAGATATAACTTCATCAATATGCTTACTCCTCTCTTTCTTAGCTCATGCAAATTTGGCAAAGCATGGGAAAATAATATCAAACCTTCTAAGAGCCCAAATTTACCCTTGCATATATTTTTATGTGTTTCATTAGATGACCTAATATTTAGCACATATAAATTAGGGACTAATGTGATCACAACCATATGACCAAGTCCCCTTGACCATTCTTATGTGGTAATGGTGACATCATCAAACTACCTACTCAATTTTTTTGCCACTAGACCAATCTACCAAGATGACCACAATGAAGAACTAGATGAATACCACTCATACACATAAGATTTATAACCATAATGAACCTCTAATAGGACCCATTTCATATGCTCAATAATTTAGACTCATCCCTAAACATCTTTGATCTATCAAACTCTAAAGATCAACTAAGCCAACATCAAGCATACTAAGACAAGAACATTAAACACTTTATCATTGTTACTATGGGATATAAAATCACTTAATACACTCAATAAGACACCTAAACTACATCACCATGACATAATTAATAATACTCTAACATCATTTTGATGACAACTTCTTATAGATAGGATCATTTGTATGTTTACATCTTCTGGATGATGCATCTTGGCTTCCTATCTCCCTTTTTAGGTATATAGATTGAAGATATGGATCCAAGATCCAATCATTTTATTCAAATATTTTTCCTTCTTACATCAAGAATGCTAAATTTACTTCATTCATAGACTGATCATGACATGCCTCATTCTCTTTCAATGATCATATTGGTAATTTAGCTAGTATGTTTTGATTGATATCTTCATTAGGATCCATCTGAGGTGGTGATCTATCAAAGTCTTAAAATTATTGATAGGTATCCAAAATTGTCTGAAATACATCATTAATTTATTCCTTATGAATAGAAAAAATGGTACTTTTTATAAAACATTCCTTAATCTCCATATGAGGTAGGGATGGACTATCAATCTTTGCATAAAAATTCTCTAAGTCATCTCAAAAGGCTTCTTCATCATGATCAACTGAAAGGACATGAAATTAATTTTAAATATTATCATTTATAACATTTTTATCACATATTCCTATCCTTTTGATAAATTCATATGAAATTTCTTGATATATTACTCTTGCTTCATCTTCATCTTCTATACAGAATGGTATCTCGTCTATCCAATCAAGATCCATCTCATCTTACTTTGGGATCTCTAGAATAACATTGCCTTTTTGAATCTCCAAATCATTGGTGGAATCCTCAAATGGAGCATCAATCTTATATTCTATCTCATTATCTACCATCTTAATCTTTTCAACTTCATTCAAGAAATCATGGTATAAGTGTTACCAATGATCATCTTCTTCAAGAATATTCCTCAATTCAGTAATGAATCTATGTGATTTGTCCTTATGGCTACCTTCAAAAGAAATATTATATTGTATTTGATATGTATCAGCTACTATAAATCCTCAAGAAATCTCTTTCAACTTATCTTTTTCACATCTTCAATAACTTCATTTATTTCACCTTCAACTTTTTCAATTGATTTAGAAATGATAGGATTTTTTCTCCTTAAGTCATAGTTGCTTCTTTGGTACTACTAGAAAGTATGTACCTATTCAAAATTGTCTTTAAGTTCATTCTCATCTTATTTTGGAAATTCATAAGTCTCCACCATGAGGATATATTCAAGTGCTCTAGAGGTATCATTGGGGTTATCAGGGCCTTTAGCATTGTTCTGATCATTGGGATTCATGTTGAATATCTCCATTTGGCTCTAGATGGATTCAAATGCATGACAAAACTCAACATAATCTAGTTCTCCATGTCTATAAGTATTGTGCACTTGAAACCAATTAGGCAAGGCCATCTCACATATATTGATTTTAGTAAATTTAATCAAAGGAGACTTTTTATTGTTACACCTATTGAAAGGTCTATTGTACCCTTGGAAATTATAATTCCTACCTTTAGAGATTTTAGTAGTATTTCCCATCTATCCTTGGAGATATATAAAATCATTTGTAAGCCTTTGGATATTTCTTTGAATGGATTATAACTCTCCCTTTGGATGCTCTAGGTTCTTAGCTTGAGTGGTAGCTTGGACATTGGTGTTTTTTACAAGCACCATTATCTGACTATTTTGGGGATGAGCTCTAATATTAGCTTATTTAAATAATCTAAGTTCTTCATTAGGTGTATCATGACTCAAATGCAACTAGTTGAGGACTGGTAACTAATTCAATATAGGTTGGTTTTGGTTCATATTGGGAATGACATTCAGAGTGGGCATGGTAGGATTAAAGTTGAGAATAGTAAAAGCATGATGCCCTTATGGGTGGATTTTTTCATCTATGTGTATTGATTCAAAATAGGCTATATTCAATGTGTCAATTCCCATGGATAATCTCAATATGACTTCTATCATTGGATGTAAATAATTCTTGTATATTTTAAAGCTAAATCATCTATGGGCTTATATGGTAGGGATGTTAAGGTTTACATTTTTTGGAACCTAGAGTTGAAGTTTCTAATTAGTTCTTTTGAGTCCCTCTTTAGGGTGGTAAACTATTGGTACATGATTCCCAAACTAACTACCCTACCAAACTGAGAAATAACATGTCATTAAATTGATTTCATCCTGTGATGGAATTTTTGAGTAGATTAAGGAACCAATCATATGAAACATCTCAAAATGTGAAAGGAAAGAGGAAACAAGAAATATTCTAATAAATGATGTTAAGTAATCTCAAAAATTCTTTGAAGGACTTAATATGTTCCTTAGTTTTCACCCTACCAATGGGGGTAAATAAAGGTAGATACTTCTATGGGTTTCTAGACAAATCATGTACAACTCCAGGGATGTTGATGGGTGAGACAACCAACCATGCCATGACTATAATAAGGGGTTAAAAATTTTAGTTCAATAGAGAATTAGGTTTAGTCCTAGAATTTCTATGTATACCTTTATCTACTATTTCTTTCCTATGGGTTTTTAGAGACATTAAAAAGATTCTAGGCTCAAATCGAGACCTATTTTAAATCCTAGGCAACTCTAGGATGTGAAACAGGTGTTAAGAGTAAAGGAACTACAAATATAGCCTCCATAATTTCTAAATGTCACAAAGATCAGCCTACTTAACATAGAAAAGCCTATATCAAGTATCTTTTCCTTGATCTTTGAAGATCTAAGCTCAAAAACTTTAGAATTATCAAAACCTATGTAAATACTTGTTATCTCTACACATAAAACCTATAAAGATCAATGTCAAATCAATATTTCAAAGGACTTCTATGCCTCATTTAATGATATGATAATTTTATCTAGATATAGTACAAATTAATGTGAATATTCACTTAAATCCAAATGAAATAAAGCATTTAAGACCTTAAACATCTAGATACAGTATAAGCAATGCCTTAGATAATGACCTTTGTAAAAATATCTAGATTCTTTAATTGATTTATACCAAACTTTGCAAATATGATTAAAAAAACCTATAATATATGTAAATAATAGGATATTTCACCTATCTTTACATTAATTTAAGTCAAGATCCAGATTATTTTGCCAAATTTGCATAAATGAACACTAATTTTAATGAAATCTTTCAAAGAATGTAAAGATTAATGCAGATCTATATTTTTTTTTAATAGTATTTATGTACTTTGAAATAATTAAACATGTGTACAATGAAGCACATTAAAATTTAATTAAGATGCATGGAAATAGTTTCACATGCCCTCCTTCTAGTGTCAACTCTTCCCTCCCTATTGATGCACTTTTAGTGTTCCCTATGTCACTAGGGAACAAGGGGAATGTAGAAACTCAATTTAAAGTCCTAGAATGAATTGGGGATTTATTTGTTTATACAACTATTTATTGGAATATCACAAATAGTAGAGATGTGAACACCACTTCAAAGTCTACAATCGGACCCTATTGTAGGGATAAAAGATGTGTGTGTAGTGACATAATTTCCTACCAATATTTGTGAACTATCTTAATTTTTCCAATTAATGCCCAAAATATAAATGAATAATGGATATATATATATATATATATATATATATATATATATATATCATGTTATAAACTAAGGTGATTTATGGGTAGATATAAGAGAGATTAGGGTAGGGAAAAAAAGAGGTTGGTGCTTAAGATGAAATAAGATGCCAATTTTGATAACTTGTAAAGAAAATCACATGAAACTAACATCTACCAACCCTAGCATAATGCTCAAAGATGAATAAATGTAGTTGAAGCTTCTGAGGAAGGAGAATGCATATATTTAAAAAAAAACATTACATAAAGATAACCCAATTACAGTAAATTAAATAGCACATTTAGTTGTTAATGAGAGAAAACAGAGAAAGTATACTACTAAATTAGTTAGCCTAACATTAAGCTTAAACTAACAAATGCATATATGAGATATAATCAACAAATTAGATTCTTGAAAGGAAATGACTAGAAATCTAAAGCATTAGAATTTAGAAGTCACAAAACCATACAAAATAACACTATAGACAAACTCTCAAATTATTTAGCTCTTTGTATTAAATTTTGTAACAAGTGTTTTTTATTACAAATGAGGGGAAAACCCCTATTTATAGATTAAAAATTTATAAGATAAGTTTGATTGGGCCCATAAATTATGCCCAAATATATCCAAGTGGAAAGAATGTTTACATTTCCAAGGAATGTTCCAATTTCCAAAGTTACAAGATATAACCAAACATCCTTATGGGCTTAAGGGTGATTGTTGTCCAACTTGTTGTTGTTTTTGTTTCCCTAGTTTATTTTCATTCTCCTCCTAGGTCTACACCTATATGAAGGCTTGATAATATTTATCAATCTAAGTGAAGTCTAGGATCATTAGTTTGAATAGGTCTAATATATCCTAGATCAGCCTCTCATGTTCTGTGAGTATGGGCCTTAATGCCTCTTTAATTTCCTCTAGCTTTTGTAGCCTTTAGTTGTCAAACACCACAATGTCTATCACTTTTGTTGTTATCTTGGCCCATACCATATCATGTTGGAACCATGAAATAAATACCTTCTTCTACTCTTTACATTCTTTCTCATCCAAGAAAGATCAATTAATTTTAGCTTTAAATCTAAATATTTCTACATATTAACATAGATCATGCCATATTAGATCCAACTAAGAATTCATGGGGATTAAATGTGACGAAGCCACTTAGTTGGCTCAAATATAGACATGTGTCACTTTTTTATTATTATCAGGCTCTTGGAATGCATCTTGATGTGATGACACATTTGTATCATGCCCTGTGGCACTGTTATATTTGTTACAAGTTCTTAGGTAGGGCCCTTCAATTTGGATAGCTATGGGAGTGCCACTTATCACTCTCACAAGTAGTCAGAACCCTTCTTGGATAGGTATCTCTCTCATGGTCCATCATAATCTTGCTTGGATATGCATCACCTCTTGATTGCACTCAGGAGCCTTATGGAAAGTTGTTGATGACTTTGTATTAATCATGTGCCTCAAAGGGAGCCATGCATCATTCTCAGAGGCAATCTATCAATATTGGGTGTATCTTTATAGGGATGACATGTGCCATCATCTCATAGGTATAATAGATTCAAGCATCATCATCTTGGGCTTTCATGAGCTTTAGATTAGATGTGACATGGTGTGGATATGCATTGGTCATGGATGGGTCATTGAACAATTATATCTCATCAATCTCTGATCAAATAGATTTGATAATTTCCACATGTTTCCATGATGAGATCTCACAAGCTTTAGAATTGATGGTCTAGGTGTGCTCATCTATCAATTTAAAGGAAGCATGTTTTATCATCGCATGGGTCTAGTGGGGACATACATCATCTTAATGGGATATCAGAGGATTCCTTTAGATGGACATGCATAACTCTCAAAAAGGGCCTTAGATAGCTACACACCATTGAGATTGGGATCAGATGGTCTGAGAACTTCCACATGTCACTCTCAGAAGGATCGCATGAGTCTTAGATCTGATGGATTAGTAGATTCCATGTGTTTATTTTAAGGAAGCACATGACATCATCTCATGGGCCTAAAAGGGACATGCATCTTCTCAGCAAGATCTTAGAGAAGTTCTTTAGATCAGAGGGTCTGGGTGCTTCTATGTGTCATATGTGGAGTGCCTTTCTTTTAGCTAATGGTGTGGCTTGAAGTTATGATAGTAGAGATTTGTGTCTCAGATTAGCACTATGGAGACAAGTGGCATGCTACAAAGTGACTGATCCTTTTATAATCCAATCTATAATTTGACATCCTTTGAGGCATTATAGACCACTACATTTAATTCAACATCCTAAAAAGTCATGTAATAAGTTAAGTTAGACTCTAAACACATTCAAGCACCCTCCACAATCTAAATAAAATAAGTTTAAAGAAAAACCTAAATTCTTTAAATAAAGTTCAAGGTTAATGTAGAAAGGTCTAGTGAAGTTGGTCATGTTCATGTTTATTGAGGAATGAATGGAACACTCTTGGCAAAGCCTAACTACACATTTTGGATCCATTTGTGTTTAGTTATTCATTTAAAACTTGGAGAAAAATCAAAGAAACTTGCAATAATCTAAGTATTTCTAAATGCTAATATATATTGTAAGATGAATATTTAACCAAGAATTTATAGGAAGTATTAAATCAAATTTATTATGAAACCAAATGAATTATCAAACTTGACACTTAGGCATTTTGTAAAATTCACATAAGAGGGTCCCCATTTTGGGAATAGGGGATAATTAAGTATCAAAAGTTATGGTATGGAAAAGTGGATGGTGAGGATCCTTAGAGGGTGATAACCATGTATAAATCACTTTCTAGGCCATTTGACCACTTTTGAATGCATCTCTATCCATTTCTTCTCCATCAAGTTAAAATGAGGGTTTTAGGATGGTTAGCTTATTAAAAATTATTCATATAATCCATATGTTTAACCTCCAAAAAAATTCCACTAAGAACAATTTAATGACTCCACTTAACTATCCCTATTTACTTTAGGCATCATGCACACCCTCCATTCTAATATGAGTAGAAAAAGATGGCTCTCGAGCTCTTACAATGCATTCTGAGTACCTATGAAAGATAATTGGGTCAAAATGATCAATTTTGTGATTATATCCACAAATTTATGTATTAAATCAACCCTCAACTATCCTCTATATGTTCTCACATGGTGTGGAAGGATCATATAGTCATATGGATGAGTTTAGGCACCTACTGGTTTAGGCCTAGTATTAGGCTTAATCTACAGGACTATGTTTCCTGTGTGTATAACCACTTATGAGTAGTTATAATGACTATAGGGACTTATTATCATTTTTTTAATTCAAACAAACCCTACACATCTTCTCTCAATTCATTATTATCTCTTCACTTCATTTTTTTACCCCTAATATGTTAGGTCTGTAGGTTATGCTATTTGGGGAGTGCCTCTAGTCTAAGATGAAATAGAGGGTACTTACCCTATGTGTACAAACTAATTAAGACCATGGAGGTATATTACAAAAAATTATGATGATTTATACCAAGTTTCAAATCTTTGTTACCTCTCTAGAGACCTCAACACTACAAACACTCAAGACTATATTTTAGGTCTAATGAATGTATGTAGTTGTTATGATTGACTAAGAATTAGATCTAAAACCTAGTTTTCTCAATATATGATGTTTTTATTTAATGTCATGGAATCAAATAGAGTTTTATAACACTAATATGATAGTTTTTTAATCATTATAATCCATTCCAAACCATTACCAATCAAACAAACTTGCACCTTTCATGAGTTTAAGCTAGTCTGCAAACTATCAAACTATAGATGGAAATTAGGAAGGTAAATGGATTTATATAGGTAATGATACATTTATTTATCAATATGTTTATAATTTTATATTATATTTAATCCACTAGTATCATCTCATTATATACCTCTATTCATCAACTAACTAACATCATTCATTGTTTAGGGTAGTGTGTAGTATGAGAGTCCAAACTGTAGGTGTACATATTAGGGAATATGTAATTCCTATATGTGTAAATTTATGATTTAAAATTATGTTTTAACACCTCAATATTCTCTTAAGGTCATTTAGGACCATTACACACTTGAATGTATTTACCTCTACCTACAGGCCATGCTCTCATCTCTATACCATTGATGAACTAAGAATTTTCAAGTTCTAGATTCATTTTTGGTATTGGAATTGTATCTCACTAAGTATTTTCAATAAAAACCTAACTAAAATGAAATATCACTCAACAATCATTATCTTTGACCTAGAAATCATCTTCTTGTGTCAATACATTACTCCTAGGCCTAGGTTTCTAGCACGAAACAACTAGACCTACTCAGACATCAAGAACCTTCATCAACAGAGTTTATCTAATAAGTCAAGACCCCTTTCTCAAATAAATTAAGGTAATAAGTCCCATTTACAAATTTTAAAACCTATGACCATGGATTTAGGTCTGACTATGTGTAATGGCCTCATCATTCATACAATGATCTCCTCTGTGCTCTTAAACTTTCTTGTCTATCTCAATTATATTCCAAACACCTCCAAATCCCCTTTCATCGCTACTCATACATCTATTGTATTGGATTTAGACTATTTTTTGATAATATTATAGATGTTATATATGGTACTATGTTTTAGACTTCACTTTCATTCATGATCCTTTTGAACATAGATCTTCACTGGATAATTTGAGCAATCATGCTATGAGGAGTGGAAAACAAATGTGTTACTCTTGATTTGAATATATTTATATAAATATGAGACCCTACACTTATTAAAAATTACCTACAGACTCCAATGGTGTTCATTTCTAATACAATCAGATATCTTTGCCTATCTCTTCACCTTCACATGTGCTAAACTAATTAGAAACACTATGAAAGGAGTATACATTCTCTGAAATACCATGTTCACTACTTGGTTGACACAGACCAATACACATATATGAGAAACTAAAGCCATTAGGGATGTGTAAGTAGTTTAAAGTCATCAATAATATTAGTGATTGTTCATAGAGCATAGACCACCAAACTATAGACTATTTCCATGGAAAGGAAGGCCATAAAGGATATTAACTTCCCCCATATGCATTCATTCCAACTCTCATCCTCCTATCTATACTGACTATAAATTGATTAACTTATTTTACATACCCAAAGGATAAATGAGAGAGAGAGTTTAGTTTTTGGAAATTTTGGACATATTGAAGTTTACTAAGATTAAAATTGACTTATGGTAATTTGAAAGGACTCCCCTAAAGACTCATACATGACAAATTGGTTGTCCTTGTCCATAAAACTACCATTAACTACCTATTTTGTAGTGATCTCTTCCTTTCCACATTTAACCTACATTATATTAGTTTCAAAATGACTTTCTAACATTCCCTATCATGGCATACATTGGATATCTTCTTGAAACACTTGTCTTATTGTGAAAATGATACAACTTATTCAAATGGCCAAAAGGTCACATAATATGACATGAGATAAACTATACACATGCGACAAGGATAAAAACATATTATTTGACCTCATTAATGACCATGGTAGGCATTTTCAACCTAGGAGACCCTTTAGAAATTTAAATATGTAGGGTGTTTAACCAAATTTAACCTAGGGTCAAATTTAGTCAACAGTAATAGGTACATATTCTAATTTATTTAATAAGGGTTCATCCTCTTTATATGGGTAAAATTTTAAATCCTTATCCAATTTATCTAAGGCTTCATATGAATTTTCCTATATACTTCATTAGCTTTAGAGAGATTTTCCTTTTGATCATATTGTAGGATGTAATTATTGTTAGCAAACTCAAAATCAAGAACCTTGACATAAAATTTAGTTATTAGATCAGATAAAATCTTGATTATTATCCAATATCTTGTCCTGAGGATCATATGAAATAAATATCCTCCTATCTATGATATGATTCTTGACAATCATAAGGAAAATGTTAGGGGGGATGTCAATGATTTAGATATCTTTAAGCATAGTAATTTTAAGATAACCTTGCATGGTAAGTATTATTTCCTTGGTTAAACCCATGGTTATTATAGTAGTCCCATATATTTAAACCACTCTATTTATATAAAGGGTATATATAATTCTAAAGGTATCATAAATTTTCATGGGCATTGTTGAGCTACTAGCTCCTAAATCTACCATTTAATTAAGGAATAAGAAGTTATTAATAATAAAGTATTTGTAGAAAGGAGGAGGATTTATTTTATTATTCGCCTCTGAATAAGATACTTGAAAACATGTTGGTGCTTTAGAATCAATTTTTTAGTTAGCATCTTTGCCTATTTCCTTAGATGAGATAGAATTTTATTTTAGAGACTCTTACAATAGGTTATTGTATGTAATCAAAATTACATAGTGCACATGAATCAATCCTAGATCAGATATGATATATCACACCTACACTTCTAATTGGGGAATAGACTTTTTATGTAAGAGAATGACCAATATGAGTATCTTCTAGACCCGATTAGGGGATCACTTGTATCATCTATTACAACACATCATGCTAAGAAGGGTTCCAAAGCCTACAGTCTAACACAATGGTACAACAACCCTAAAAGAGTCCTATGGTTTCTATATTCACTTATGATAATAAAAAAAAAGGTAAACTAATCTAATAACAATAAAAGTAAACTAATCTATTACTCACCAAATCTTATGGTGTAAAGTAGGGGTTTGAACAAAACAAGTAAATAATAACTAAACTAAACATGTATAGGAGACATATACTCACATTAATGTATATGAAATCCTAATACATGGGAGAGAATAATACATACTAAATTATCTATCTACTCTTAGAAAAGAGAAATAAAATTAGGAATACTTACCTTTGAAGACAAACCTGTCGAGTCTCAACCTCTATCTTGACCAATAGTGCTTTGTAAGAGATTATTGTGGCTTGTAAGGATAACGAAGATAAATCAGATATAGGATACACAACCTACCTAAGCATCCAAAATACTTCTCCACAAGATAAGATCAGAGCTATAAAATAAAATATTGAACCCTCAATCTTTATTCCTTAAGTAGAATGGTTAATAAGAAGATATTTGTTCGCACTTCCTCACTTAATTCAACTCTCTTATGAAATGGTAAGGAATTACCTTGTATATATATTAATATATCAACCTAAAGACTTTTGGACATGTTAGATATGCTAGGTCGATCGGGTTAACCTAGTACATTATCGAGATAATGCCTAAAGTTTGTGCTAGGTTGACCAAGATGCAAAGCAATAAGGAAAGGCAAAGTGTCCCCAAATAAGCTAGGTCAACTAGGTTGACCTAGCTTATTGAATAGGTCAAAAGGGATATAAAGTAATAAAGCAGGGATAAATCATGAAAAATGGTGGGAATATATAGGAAAGAGATAAATAAGCTTAGGTTTCTAGGTTTTAGGACGCAAGAGTGAAGATAGCAAGTGGAAAAAGGAACAATAATCTTATGTAGCACCAAAGGTTTGCCCACCCCTTTCTCGGTGCACCCCTTAAGGCATGCAGTTAGAGATATTGAGACTCAATATTTTTTGGCAAGATACAAAGTTTAAATAATTAATAAAAGTGTGAAAACATTATGTGTATACATATGCCCCAACCTAAGCTCATCACATGTCACGTAATTGCAACACATGATGGTGCTTTAGGATAGAACATGATGACAGATAATGTTAATGCTAAGTAAAGCATAGTAAGAAGAAAATAAGATAAATTAAAGGATATAATTGAAAAACACATACCTTTAACTTACCTTAGTTCCATAGATAGAGAAGAAGATTGCAAGAAATTTAAGGTATCCAATGTAAAGCACAATAGGTGAACCTATATAAGTTAGTGCAAAAATAGCCAAAAATTGAAATTTTTTATATAATAAGTTAGTAGAGATAAATTTTGTAGTAAAATTTGAAAATTAGGATTATTAAGTAAAGGTTTTAAATATTTAAGGCAAATAAATGATAAAAGGATGGAAAATGAATGACAAATGGTGGCAAAGAAATGGTAAATGATAGGAAATAAATGATAAATGACAAACAAAACATAAATGGAAAAAAAGTAAATGTAGAACATACTAAATCATGTTGAGAAGCATGTAAAACATGAAAATGAAATATGTATGCAAGACAAATCTAACAAAGATATGGAAGAAGGTAAAAAGTAAGTTCATGTAAGATAGGCATGAAATAATCAAACATAAGGAAAATATGAAAGAATGTCGAATGAAATGTAAGTCATTATATAAGACAAACATAAGGAAGGCATTCATAAAGAGAAACATGTAATAATGGAAAAAGGGTATAGACTCAGTCATTGACAACAAAAAGGTAGCACAATAATGGCAAATGAAAGGAAAGAGTAATCCATAGTTACTCAAACATGTTGTTTTATGTCTAAAGATAGATAAAACTAAAACAAAGTAGTGCTAGCATGCTTTAAGAGATGAAGAATAAAGAATAAAAGAATAAGGAAAATAGATTTAAAATCACAACTTGCCTATCAAGGGGGGAAATGAAATTGGTTGATGGGAGAATGAATGAAAAAATAAGGTAGAGAGAACTCTTTACTGAAGTCAAGACACTCAAATTAAGTTTATCAAAACAAGAGGAATTTTGACCTTAAGGACTCTGAATAAATTCTCTTAGCTACACAAGTCTTAGGTCAACAAGTGGAGTATATATATCAACCCATGAAGGCTATATGAATGAAAATTAAAATGGACCTACCTCCCCATGATGTGTTCCCTACTCCTTAAGACCCCTTACAGATCTGTCAGTTTACTATGAATACTGGGTACTTACATGAGAAAGTAGGTAGCTGTATATATGTTTTTTAAATCCCTTATTCCAATCTACTAGCCGACCACACCCCAAAGGACTTTGGCTTTATGTGAAGCTGACTATGGAATTTAAGATTTGATTGGAGATAAGAGATGTGCTTGTAATCATGTCTTTTATTGTGATTAGAATTTTAAGATTTCTATGTTGCCTTTTAGATATCATTGCCTTTTATTTTTAAATGATTGGATTTTAAATATATATTTTTTAATATTCCTCCTCCATACAAATTTGGAAGACTAAATATGGGTGCTAAACATGACTTTCATTTGAAAACTTGGGACAAGGTTGCTAAGAGAAAGAAACTTTAAAGAGCATGGGGTCTAAGAGTCTTGTAAATCTAGGTAAAATAAAAGTGATATCTTGACTTTGACCTTGTTTTATCGAATATGGAGGTAAAATAAAGGGGGAAATCAAGAGGAATGACACATGGACCAAGTTAAATTTCTTCAAATTGTTAAAAATGTTACAAAGGGAAAAAAGGGATACAATAAAAGAAAAAGTGTGATTCCTTATCATAAGAGTAAAGGAAATGGAGGAAAAAATGCTAACATAGATTTTTATGCAAATTTCATCTAGCAAAAGAAGTAAAAGCTAAAGTATAAGAACAAGGATCATAAAGAACATGAAAATAATGGTAATTTTGTGAGGAACTACTGGGTCCTATCCATGGTCTTATTCTATAACTCACAAAAGAGAAACACAATGGGTCCCAAAACAAAATTAACAAGTAGAAAAATAATGAAAAGGAAGTGAAATATGGTAATTTTGTGAGGAACATCGGTTCTTATTCACGGTCTTATAAAGCAACTCACAAAAGAAAAGCCCAGGGGGCACAAAATCAAAATTGGTAAATAGAAGGGGGTGTAAAAAGTAAGATAATGAAGACTATGGTACATCAAGAGGTAAATGCTAAAGAAAGGGGAAATTTTGATAATAAAACTAATAAGGTAAAGAATTACATAAAAAGACAAAAAATTAAAGAGATATATGAGGACAAAAATGAAAACAAATGCCAAATATGGTGTATAAGAAAGCCAAAAGAACATAAAAACAATAAAAATTCATAAAAACAAAGAAACATAAGACATAAAGAACAAGTAAAATCTATGCTAACATCTGTATCAAAGATGAGAATGTGAAAGCCAAGTCTATAAGTCTTAGAATGTTTCTTGAAGTTGAATGTGTTTTTTATTATGCATTGTTAAATGAGAGTGGGCATCTCAAGATGCCCTAAAGGGTAAGTGAATGTAAGGATGGAAATCACAAAATACCCCAAATTATGAAGAGACATGTGGATGGGAATTGTAAGATGCCCCAACATGTGAGTTGGAGTGAGGTAATATTGAACCATTAGAATGATTTGCATTAGGTTGATAGGTGCATTTAGAAATAGGTAAATGTGTTGGTTTTTTAGTTCTTAAGGATGTTTCATGTGACATATGATGTGAAGGAGAGGTATGAGGAGATAAAGGAGGTAAATGATGACCATATATGATATGATTTAGAGTAGGCATTTGAACTAGGTACTCTTTTGGTTTATGTGGCTTAATATGTTGAGGTTCAATAGATGCCACAATATGTTTAAATTTGTTCATGTAAGTTATCCTTTCCTTATTGGTGTAGGAATAAAGATTAGTTACTGTTTAAAAAAAATTAGAGGATGAGGTTTGTTTATTAGGTAATTTGTGTTGATGTGATTGTGGTGCTTGAGATTCAATTTGAGAATCTTGAAAATAATCTTGATAACATTATTTTTTGAGAGTTTCAAGATTTAAATATGGACCAATCAAGGAAGAGATAAGAAATTGTTAAATATCATGACAAGACTCATGAGAAATAGAGGATGAGGTTTGTTTATTAGGTAATTTATGTTGATGTGATTATGGTGCTTGAGATTCAATTTGAGAAGCTTGAAGATAATCTTGATAACATTATTTTGTGAGAGTTTCAAGATTGAAATATGGACCAATCAAGGAAGAGATAATAAATTTTTAAATATCATGACAAGACTCATGAGAATGACCTATAGTAACAAAACTTATCAAGATTATACCATTTAGGAAGAGTTTTGGAAGGATCAAGGTTCATGGGTTTAGAGGGTGGAAATTTCATCATAAGTTGTTCTAAGCTTGAGGGAGGGTTGGTTGGGTTGAATTTTGTTGAATTAGATGTTTTATTTTGAGGTTGGGGAGACTTAGATGAATCAATAGTATGAGAATAAGATTACAAAGATGTTTTAGTATTTGTTTGAGGTGTTTCAAATTGAGTCATAATAAAGTCTTGTCTTTTTGTTTGGTCTAAGGATTCATCTAAATATTAGGTGACCATATTCAAAATTTATATTGAAGGGAAGGTTTAAGAGTAGTGACAAATAATTTTAAAAGAGTATCATCATTCATGTTATGGTCCACCTTATGATAAAAAATACTTCCATTATTTGATGAAAGTATGAGCAGATTCATTAGGAAATTTCTTGGCATTGATAAAATGATTAAGGTAGTTTTCATGAAGGTCATCATGTTATAATTCCTTCACTAGAGCATTGAATAAATCCTCTAGTTATGAGATGGAATGTCTAAGAAGTTGGTTGTACCATTCAAGTGCATCACCAACTAAGGTTTTGGATAAGAGCTTGGTGGTAGCAAAGCTATAAGTTTGGACCCATTCCTTATAAAGATTACTACATTACTTTAAAAAGATATTAGGATCCTTAGTCCCATTATATGTGATAGTTTGAGAAATATTTAAAATATCTATGGATGCAATGAATGGAGCTAAATTTTAATTTTGAATATGTTGAAGCATTTTGTTATTCATTGGAGGTTGAGGGATGATATGCCCATTAGCATCTTTAAGAGGAGGAGGGACAAAATTTGGATTTGGTTGAGACATGATGACTTGAGGTGGTTAAATAATCATGTTGCATAAATATTGTTGTAGGGTCATCATTTGAGATTGATTGGAAGTTTGCATGATGTTCATTTGTTTTATGACTTATGCAATAAATTAAGTTGTATCAATAGGTGGATTAGTGTTTGTAGGATGGGTATTAGTATTGATATGAAAATAATTGTTAGTGTTGGTGGGAGTAAGATTTTTTGTAGGTGGAGGATTCCCAACATTGGTATTAGTTGTCTTAAGTGTGGTAGAATAAGAGGGAAGCTTGTAAAAACCACCATTATTGTGAAGAGTGTAAATGGTATTATCATCAAGATTTTTGAATAATTGGGAACCATCTAGATTATCAATTTGATTAGTTTCAACTATGCTACTTTGTAAATTAATAATTTTAGGTGCTCTTGTTATGGGTGTAACAAGAGGATTGTGAACATTGATCATAGGGGGTAGAACATAATGTGAGGTTCCAACATTAGATGTAGATGGGTTGATGAGTCTATAAATTCTAAGTTTAGAAGGTGTAAAAGTGGTATAAGGTATATGATCAACATGATTTGGGATTTGTAAAATAGGATTCTCTAGATATACTATACAGTATGGGGTAGATTGAGAAGATTTAGAACCATGTGATGAAGAGCTGCACCATAAAGAGTTGTCTTCTATGGTGGAAAAAATGGGTAGGAGAGAACAACCCATGTACATTTGAAATGGGTTGAGACTCTCAAGAAATAATTTGATAAGAGGTTTCATTATTATTGGAAATAAATGAACAAAATTCAAACAAGAAAAGATAATGAACTAGGTCAAAAAATAAAAAAGACAGAAAATAGTACAGGGTCGACTGGGTTTACCTAACACAAAAAATAGAGACTATAAAATTATACAGGGTTGACCAAGTTGACATAGTATAGATAAAAAAAGTTGAGAAAAAAATGAAAAATCTTAAAAATTGTGTTAGGTTGACCAAGTCAACTTAGTACAGTATATAGGGGCTAAAAAATATGCTAGGTCAACTAGGTCGACCTAGCACAACAAACAGGGGTTGATTTCTTGTTTTGCCTATATATTGAGTTCTACTTATCCATTTTACAAATTATAAAATATGTTAGATTCATGATGATGAAGATAATAAAAATAAGGAATAAATACATGATAAAATGATGATGAAAAGAAATGAAATAAAAGTGAACAAATCTTCTAAGGGTTTGTTTCACATTAGGTTCATCAAAATGTATGCAATCAAAATTACATGGTATACATGAATCAATCCTATATTGGATATGAAGATAAAATATACACTTCTAATTGGGGCATACACTTTTTAAGTGAGAGCATGACCAATATGAGGATCCACTAGAACTGATTAGGGGATCACTTGTATCATCTATCACAACACATCATGTTAGGTAGAGTTCCAAAGCCTACGTCTAACACAATCACACAACCCTAAAAGAGTCATATGGTTTCTATATTCACTTATGATAATAAAAAAGAAAGTGAACTAATCTAATTAAAAAAATAATCTATTGCTCACCAAATCTTGTGGCACAAATTAGGGGTTAGAACAAAACAAGTAAATAATAAATAAACTAAACATGTATAAGATACATATACTCACATCAATGTCTAAAAAATATTAATATATGGGAGAGAAGAATACATACTGCATTATCTATCTACTCTTACAAAGGAGAAATAAAGTTAGGAATACTTATCTTTAAATATGAACCTGCCAAGGCTCAACCTCTCCCTTGGCTAATGGTGCTTCACAAGAGATTATTGTCGCTTATAAGGACAACTAAGATAAATAAGATCTAGGATATATGACCTACCTAAGCATCTAAAATACTTCTCCATAATACAAGATCAAAGCTTCAAAAGAAATTATTGAACCCTAAAGCTTTAGTCCTCAAGTAGAATGGTCAATAAGTATATGTTCATTCATACTTCTTTGCTTAATTCAACTCTCTTATGAAATGGTAAGGAATGACCTTGTATATATAGTATTATCTCACCCTAAATACTTTTGAAAATGTTAGTTGTGCTAGGTAAATTGATTTGACCTAGCACATTATCAGGCTAATGTTTAAAGTTTGTGCTAGGTCAGTTGGGATGTAAAGCAACAAGGAAAGATAAAGTATCCTTAGAATAAGCTAGGTTGACCATGTCAACCTAGCTTACTGAATAGGTTAAAATGGAAACAAGGTATGAAATGAGGGATAAAGCATGAAAAATGGTGGGAATATATAGGAAAGAGAGAAATAAGCTTAGGGTTCAAGGTTTTAAGAGGAAATATTATAGATAGCAAGTGGAAAAAGGAACAACAATCTTACAAAGCACCAAAGGTCTTCCCACCCCTTTCTTGGTGCACCCTTTAAGGCATGCACTTAGAGATATTGAGACTCGATAGGTTATTATATGATACGATGTGTCATTAATCAATAAAAGTGTGAAAATATTATGTGTGTACAGTTATTTTGTCTATATAAAAAATAACACTTCTCATATTGAGACATTCACATCAATATTCTTCAATTGGTCACTAGATTGATCAGGGTGGAATATTTCAACCTTTGCAAGTTATAAGTAGTCCATTCTTTTTTCATTATCTATATTGTAAGTTTGGGTTATTTTTTCCAAATTCTAGGATGATTTCATTTTTCTTGGCTACCAAGAGATTACTTTGACATGGAATTAATTTAGGAGTTGAAGATTTAATATTTTATATTGAAAATGGTTATAAGGTGATAAGATTCAATAACTAGTTACTTTTAATAATCACCTATTCAATGGGTCATTTATTTAACCTAGTCACATAGTTAAATTGAACTTGAGTATTAACCAAGTCTTGTTCCTCAGTGTCAAGGGCATAAATTTTACCTAGTAGTTAACTAAGTTGGTGTCTAGAGCCTCATGTTCTTGAATATTTTATCTTCATGAGCATGAGCTTGGTCTTACTATAACATTATTTCCTTATCTAGGATTCCATGTGCATAACTATTCAAATCATGAGGCCTATTGCATTGGAAACACCAAAGGATTTTTTCACTAGAACTATAGCCTTATTATTAGTGATGGATGGATATTTTTGAAGTGGTTTGACTATAATATGGATTATCTGACCACTTTTTGAAGGCATGTCTTGATTTAAGGTAGGATTATATGGATATTAAGGTTTTTATGTTTGGGTTTTCTACCATTTTATATCCACTAGCTCATTATATACACTTTTAATCATATTTATAAGCTCATTCATTTCCTTGAAATATTTTGAGGTTCTTGAAAATTATATGATAATTGTATTTTTAGTAAATTTTTATAATTCAGTGAAGACTTGAATAGGGCTATGCATATATAGGATTAATGTAATTTGTGGCTTAAGGGAAAGTTTTCCTACTTGAATTAGAACAATTAATCTCTTATATTGATTTCATAAGGGTTTGTCACAGTGGTATCTCCTATATATGTTATCATCATATAAATGTTAGAGTCTAAGACCCTAAGCTAATATAGAAACACCATTTCATTATAGGGATGGAAGTTACTTTGGATTATATCTGAATTCTTCTAAAAATGAGATTAAATACAAAGACATATTTAATAAGATCCCTATTTATGGTAGTGATTTTTCTAGGAGATAAAAAATTTGACATTTTTTTAAACTAATCATGCAGATTATGAACTAATGCATCTCATGAATGTATAATATTAATATGAAATATTATATACCAATTAAGGGATTTTACCATAGGTGATGATGTTAGCATTCTACCTAAAATGTCATCCTCTATGATATTATGTGATGAACATAGGGTAGAAACATATTAAATGTGTTCAATGGACATAAGGGAGGTTTCTCAAGTGAAATAAGACAAAACCTTTAAATTTTTAATGGGTACTAGATTTTTCATAGTAATATTAAGTTTAATTCCATTATAAAATGTGATAAATGGATTATTCCTCTAATTCTACATGAAATATATATTATGGATAAACCTATATTTTATATTAGGATATCTATTTTTGGGTGGTGTGGATTATGACCTAGCAGGAGGAGACTTAGGATATATGTATCTTTTAACTAACCTATTAATCATATTATTAGGAAAATATATAATAATTCAAGTTGTCACTTCTTGTAGTATATTCTCTCATCATAGTTATCTCATATGTTAGGAAACCAATCTTAGGATGTTTGGTTTGACTGTAGATTTTTCACGTGATATTTTCTTCCTCTTAAAAGAATTTGATTTATAATTCTAACCAAAATCATATATATTACTATAATCAATATGATTTATGAAAATATTTTAATCCCCTCGTACTATGCAAACCAAAACTTTTAATGTCTTAATTTTTATGATTCATTCTATCCCACAAATTGGCCAAAACATGGGAAGATCTTCTAACATAGGACACTAGAGTTGTGAGTGACATTCAGGGATAGTTATTTATGTATTTAATCTAATTCATGATGTTACACTTTTGGGAAAATGTAAATGATAAAAAAATAAACCAAAAGTAGTGATAAATTAAAATTTATGGGATTAATTCCTTATCTATACAATCAAACATCAATTCATCAATATAAGAAGGGTATTTAAACATAATGTTATTTAGTGAGTCTAAAGGGTGAGATCTAACATGAGTAAAAAAATAAAGTCAAAGAAGTAAGACATAAATAATGGGTGGATAAATAAAATGCATAATAAATAAGGCTAAGATACTTTCCTAAAATAATACATGGATTTGTTTTATCTAAGGATTTAAATTTTATCTACGACTGACTGATAATTTATATAAGAAAAAGAGCCAAAAAGGAATTTAAATTCTAGGAAACTGAGTACTTGCTTATTTTTTGAATTATGATATTATATTTTTAAACTACATGCCTTTTCTTATGGAATTATAAACATTCATCTATAGTTATGGTAATGCTTAAAATAAAAATATGTGCATCTTTAGTTAAATTTTCAACATAGCCTTGTCATTCTAGATTGCATCTATTTCTAGATCTAATCTAGCTGAGTAAGTCTACCCATGCCGCTCCATAAATTTTCAAATATGAGGCCTTAAAACCATTTGCAAAAATTTAATTTGATTTTCCCCATGAAAGAAGTCTCAAATTAGATAAAAAAAGCTTTTATTAATGTCCATATTCATGTAAGTAATCTTGTTTGCATCTATCTATAAATTCCTTAACTATGCAAGTTTAATTCTCAATTACTTTAGTATTTATTATTTTTATAGATTTTTATATTTGGGTGTGCATAGGTTTTTATATAAATGATATGGAGTGTTTATCATATATTGATAATCATTTCCCCATGATTACATCACCATTTCTCATAAAAAAGACTTGCACTATTGGATGCTTACTAATCAAGCGGCTACAAATGATTTATTTAGAAACAATTAAATTCATGACACCATATGTGGGATAATAAAATGGCTTGATGTTATTTATATAAGTATTTTTGGGCCTATGATCTATTCCTTTTCATTATAATCTTGACTTTTCAAAGAATGAGAATCAAATGATTTGAGATCAACATCTTGAAGATGATATGATGATCTAAAAAAAGCATCAAATTCCATGTCTGCATCATATTTTTCATCCATCATCTTACATTTAAAAAAAATTTAAGTGTAAATCTTTAGATCCAATGGCTTTTGATCCTCACCTAAAATTATTCAATCTAGTAGTCTAAGGAAATTATCCTAGATGACATCATTACCTTAAATAAAAATAAGTCTAGTCATTGGATTAAATATGATCCCAAGACTTGAAATTTCTACAGGTATTTTTATACATAGTCTATTTTATGATTCATTCTATAATATATATATAAATATATATATATATATATATAAGTGAATGAGCAATCTCTAACTATTCCACCATGATAAAATAAAAAATTCAAGGGTTACGTCAATAATAGATCATTGAACTTTATCAAAATACTTGGAGGAGACCTTCACACTTTGATAGATCCTATGTACATTATAAATAAGAGAGAATAAGTATTATAAATGATCATGGTCATAAATAAAGACCAATAAAAATACTCTATTAATTAATAATCTAGAGTGATAAATGATTCTCATTTCACCTTCTATATTTTATGAAATGTTCAATTAAATCCTTGATTTAAAAATCCTAAATGTAGCATTTTGAATCTCAATTTCTTGGAAAAATTCAAGGGTTCCATCAATAATAATTTATTAAAATATATTATGTATTTATATATGGACTATTCATAGTTTCTTTCAACTCTTTCCATTCCTCTTTAGTCCATGCATTATTTTCTGCCAAGGTTCTATAAGACATTTCCACTTTAAAGATGTCTTCATAAGACAAGTCATTCAAGCTATTTTTTTATTATTAGATTGGTTAAAATTGGGTTACATTGGGCTATTCTCATACAAAATAATCCAAAAGATATGTGTGACTAAGCAACAAGACCTAGAGAAACAAATAGAGACCCAACAGAAAACACCCTTTCGCCAAAAAGACACTAAACTTCAACCAAAAGTTCTAGGGAAACAAAAAGATACATAGAAGAGTCTGACTAGTCTAATTTAGAATAAATGACCAATTTATTGGCCACTAAAATTTCACCTTTGATTTTCATTTTTCCTCTAGTATGGTTCCCCATGAACTGATCTTTATCCTCTCCCTCCCTCTTATTCTTTAGGATGGTCAACTTCATTTCTTCCATCTCCTTCTTGAGCTCCCTGCTATCATCCACCCCACCACTCTGAGTGTTGTTATATGGGGTTAGATCCTTAGTTCATGATTATTCTTACCAACCTAAATTTTTTCTATCTAGAGACCTAACATCCCTTTAATATTGTCAAATTCCTCCACAATCTCATTATAGAGTAGCTTCTATAATGAAATCTTTGTGAATAACTTATCCATTAAATACTTAATATCCTCCTTGTTCCTAGGGTTATGGGTCCCCTAACCCCTATTATAAATAGGAGATACATAAACTAGAATTACCCTATTAATGCCTCAAGATTTGGAGTCCCCCTGGGAGGACTCACCTCTAGCCCTTTCAACCTATTCCTTACCATCTTTTTCAGCATTGGACTCAATGAATAATTCTTCATCTTTGTTCAATTTTTATATCTCACTTGGAATATTAATCACCTATAATATTTTTCTAGACCATATTATTTCCCCTTTCTTCACTATCAAAATAATTATGCCTTGATGAATGATATCCACCAATGAGTTTCCCTTAAAGTTCATCACCATAACTTCCAGTGATTTTAGAAGAAAAAATGGAAGAATGATGGTGTGCCATCTGAAATGATTGAGTAAGAGGAAGTGATGGGAGAATATCAATATAGTTCATAAGTTACAGATAGACCTCAGGCCACTTCCTTAGTAGTTCTATCCTTGTGAACCCTTTTTGGGATAATGCCTTGGGTTTTTTATTTTCCTTGCTGAAGAAGATATTTATGAATTTCTCATTCTTATTTTATTTGAATTATTTGATCCTAGATCATTCCATTCTTGTTATGTCCCTGATGATTTCTTTAGTTATCAAAATTCTTGGTCTATGCATATGAATCTCCTGATCTTTCCACCCTCAAGTGAAGTCTTTAGATAGTCATGTGTCATGGCCTACTAATCACTCCATAAAGGTAAACAAACTACCCTTCACCATTTTATGCCAAACATATTCATCTAATTTGGTATCCTCATAGGAAATTAGTTCAAAGTGATTACGATCCCCACCCATCATTTTTTTTACAATCTTCTACCATAAACTACCCTATTCAAACCCTTTGTTGTGTAATACATGTTGGAATTAAGACCAAATAAATTAATGTTATGGGATGTCATCTTAATTTGAGTGTTCAAAATATTAAGAGAGGGATGGATAATGATATTTTTGCACAAAATACCATCTAATCCTTTAGGCTTAATTTAATTCATCATTAAATGGGTCATTATTACATTATGTGGGTTATCCTCTATCCATTTCAATAAGGGGAGTGATGTTAGCAGGAACATTATTACCATGATAGCTATTAAATGACATTGAATGAACCTTGATATTTTCCATCATATCAGCACATTTGTTCCCTTATCTATACATGTGCACTAATGAAACCCCATTAAAATGAGACATCAGCGTTTTTACATCATTTATTATCCTAGAAATGTTCCAAGATGAGTGATTCAGAACTTTTAGGAAATTTATGATGTTCATGGAATCACCTTCAATTAGAATAAATTACATCCCCAGTTTGACTGTGAGGTCATCATCACCTTCACATGAACGGTGACAGGTGGGATGGTAATGGGAAGCTAAACACAACCTAAAAAAGGCATTTGACTTTGACCATAGCCTTAACATGAGCTACTTATGCTTCTACAACATGATTCATTTGGGTTCCTAAGGGACCTACATAGGCCACCCTAAGATTCCTAAAATAATCCTTGATGACACCACTTGCACCTATTGAGCCTCAATTACTTTTAGTAGCCCCATAATAATTCAATATAAGCTAGTTAAAAGGAGGATAAGACCACTTAACTTTTGATCTATCTAAACCCTATTTATGTGAGGTACTTGGTATAACATGATTCAACTAGAAAATAATCTAGGAGAGGAGAGGGGAGCTAAGCTTATAAAAAGAAGAAGCATAGGACAACCAATTTTCCTTCACCAGGGCCATGATTTTCTTAAGGGTTGAGAAGGGAGTAGGCCTATGACTGTCAAATATAATTGAGTTTCTAGATAACTAGATTCCCCAAAAAATATGGGGTAGGGCCAAGTTCCACCAAAATTTAAAGGGGGTAAATCCTAGGGTGACTTTCATTGAGTGATAAAATCCCTAATGCTTCTTGGGGTAGCCTAGGAGTAGTTAAAGAGGTTGAAGGATTAAAATATGTAAGAGGAAAAAGGATAGAAGAGGAATAAATGCTCTTCTGATTTAACCTCTTACCTACACAGCACATAATGGTTCAAGATAGGGATTCCCCTTCTTATCAAATTATCCACCATGAGGATCTTATTCTAGGAAACCAAAAAGAACAAGACATTGATCTTTGGGATGAGTTTTTTTATCCATAGGACATTCCAATTTTCCTTGGGATCTTCTTGATCCCAAAGGGAAAGATAGTGATATTTAATTGAGTAGAGGTTGTTGGAACTACACTTTTAGATAATGTTATCCTCTTTTGGGAATATATTGATATGAATATTCTAGAGATTTAAATTTAAATATTGGAGAATGAATGTTAGTGTTGATTATAATCTACTTTATGAAAAAAATTCCATCTTTTTCTACCTTCTATAACCTCCTAGTAATCACATACCTTGTGACTGATGGTATCTTTGAAAATTTTGATCAGCTCTAGATCTTAGATAGAGGAAGCAAGGGGGGACCAGATCCAATAATCCTACAAGAAGTCAAATTTATTCCCTTTTCCTATATTTCATTTGATGCCTTTTTTTAAAATTTCCTTTCCTACTCTTAGGGCTTGCCAAAAAGCTAAACCACTACTAGGACCTTCTTCAATAAGAAAGGAATGGCCTTCCCTAGAATTTAGATATTTGGCCCTTATGATTTTAGTCCAAAAATTGTCTTCCTTAATAACCCTCCAACCTCATTTCACTAGAATATATTGGTTCATGGATCTCACCCTTCTCAATACCAATCCTCCTTTCGATGTCAAAAGACGAGCCTTATTCCAAGAGATGAGGGGAAACTTGAATCTATCCTCAGAACCTCTCCAAAGAATTTTTTTTGAACTTGTTTCATCTAGTCTACTACTTTTTTGGGTATGACAAACAAGGACATGAAGTAAACTAGGATAATTTAAAGGGAACTTTTTAGAAATTATAATTGTCTAGCTTGTGATAGGAGTCTTCCTTTCCTCCTGGATAACTTCCTTTGAATCCTATCAATGAGAGGATTCTAGAATTTAGATTTCATAAGGTCGTTAAAAAGAGGAATACCAAGATATGAAGAAGGAAGGTTCTTGATGACACAACCCAAAATTCTAGATACCTTATCCTACAAGGAAATTGGAGTGTTATTGAAAAACAACAAAATTTTACGCTCTGGCCTGAGATGATTTTGTAGATTTCTAAGATTTTTTTGAAGCATTTGGATTTAGTGACCAAAGATTCCCCCATTATTAGTGTGTCATTTGAGCATTTTCTTTTTCTTAAGGAATTACTTTGAGACTTTATCATATGCCTTATTCATGTCCAATTTTAGGAACATTCCTTGTCTAGAGGATTGAGCCACTGAGTGAATGGTTTTATGGGATATAATGATACCATCCAATATTTATCTTATAAATATGAAGGCCACCTATTTTTATTTGATCATATTTTCTAGTAGCATTTGAATTTTTAAGATAAACTTTTTGTAGAAGGTAGAACATAAACTGATGGGTCCAAAGTCTATCAGCTGAGAGGCCCCCTATTTCTTTGGAATGAGGACTAGAAAAGTGTTGTTAAAATATTGCAGCATAGTACCCACTTTAAAGAACTCCAAGACTACCAAACAGACCTCAATTTGAATAATATCCAAAAAACTTGAAATAATAACAAGGGGAAATCATCAAGACCTAAGGCTTTATCTCCTTACATAGAAAATATGATAGATTTGATTTCATCTTCCAAGGGGGGGAGGATGGTAGCATTATCCTCTTGGGAAATAACCCCTTTAATGAGACTGACCACCTAGTATTCTAGCTAAACATCCTAAGAGGGAATAAAAGATAAATTTTTTTTGTAAAACTTAATAATTTGACCCTCAATAGCTTTTTCTTCCTTATATCAGGTGCCATCCTCCCCTTTGATTTTTGAGATGAACAGGTGATGGAGATTCCTAGATGCAGAGGTATGGAAGAAATTTATGTTTTTGTCCCCCTATTTTAACTAGATCTTCCTAGATCTCTAACTCCAATAAGTTTCTTCCTTAGCTTCTAGGTTATGAAAGAGACTTAGGAGTTCCTTTTCTTTTTCCTAGAGAGAGGGAGTGGAGATATAATCATTAATTTATTTTTTTAGACTACTAATTTCCTCCTTTATTAACTATTTTGAAGCAAGATGTTCCCAAAGATCTCCTTATTCCAGACTTTGAGTTTATTCTTGACATATCTAAGCTTCATTACTAGGGTGTACATAGTTGATCCTTGAACCAGGAATTTCCACAATTCCTTTATGGAATATTTCAAGGAATGATTATAGAGCCACATTTTCTCAAATCTAAAGTGAGTGCATTTGGCTCTAGACATCTTCTCACTTTGGAATAAAAGTGGGTTATATTCTAATCCAATTCTTGGCAAAGAAGATAGAGAAATGGCTGAATCCATATTCCAATTAAGAGAGATCAATAACCTATCAAGTTTGACTTGGATGAGATTATCTCCCAATCTCTTATTAGACCACATGTAAGGATTTCCATTTAGGTCCACATCAATAAGCCCATAATTAGTAATAAACTCACTAAATTTCAACATGTTGTCAGTAAGGGAACAAGTTCCCCCTTTCTTCTCTCCAAGGGTCAAGGGAGAGTTAAAATCCCTTGCCACCATCCACCACTAGTTTTTGAAGAGGTTTTTGATGTCTATGATATTTTCCCATAATATATGCCTATCATTCCTAGAGTTAGGGGCATACACATTAGTGAGGACCCAATAATTTTTAGAGAGAATATCCTAAACAAAATGGTAATATGGGACTCAATTGCACTCAGGGGGTTGTTGTTCAAGACCTTGGGGTCCCAAAACACCACCAGACTGCTAAATGCACCTTTAGAGTTGCTATAGCTACACAAAGCTTTGTCCAAAATATTAGATTTGATACTCAAGATTTTTTCATGGAAATTTTAGATTCTTAAAACAAAAAATATCAGGTTTGTACTTCATAATTAAATTTCTTGCCAGTCTCTATTTTTTAGGGTTATTCAACCCCCTTATATTCCAAGAGAGAAATTTCATTTCTTATTATTTGGGTAGTGTTTAAGGGTCATCTATGTACCCTTTTATACCTATCTATCTCTTTCTACTTTATTATCACTTTAAGATGAGGGTCTACCTACAATTTTTTGGTCCTCACCAACTTCTACTTTTTTCCTACCCTTTTTATTTTGAACACTTGTCCATAGTTCTTCATTTAGTTCCATGCTTAGATTAGAACTTTCCTTTTTGTTTACTAAGGAACACTGGCCTTCAAAAGGGGAGGATTTCCTAGACTCCCCTAAGCATATGGAATGTGGTGTAAGAATTTGAGAGGGTCTGATTTCTTGGAAAACTAGGTCTTTATCTAGTAAGTCATCTTTAAACGTAATGATATAGGAAGAGATTGGGTAGGGATTGTCTTGGGGAACCATAGGAGGAGGGAAAGGGGTAACCAGGGATGTAAACATAGATTTAACTAAGATATCCTTCAAGGGAGAGGAGGTTATGGATATAGGTGTTTACATCAAACCAACTAGGGAAACTAGTGTAGGACCTTCCTAAGGGGGGCTAAGGATCCTCAAGACTATGGAAGGTTTCAAAGGAACCACATCTAGATTTTTTTTCCCCAAGCTTAGAAGAGCTAGAGTGAATTTAGGGGATTGGGGTAGGGGAGATTTGAGGGGGGAAAAGGAGGGGTGACCAAGAGGGGGATGTGGAGGAGGGTTCTAGGTGGAATATTTTTTCACCTAGGTGAGGAAGGGGGAATCAGAGGCTTCTTGAGGAGGGGATAGTTTTGGAGTAATAGTTCATGACATCATAAGTTTTGTATATTTTTTATTCTCTTTTGAATTAAATCCTTTGATTCTAGATCCTATATTTGGATTTAATCTTAATGTAATAGATCAAAAGTTTATTAGCTAGGATGAAAACACAAACTCTATCCATCAAGAGTCTCAATTTATCTCTTGTCACTAGGTCGATAGAAATGGGCTATCCAAGAGCCTTAGTGATTCCCAAGATTACTTTTAGTGCCCAGAATTCTAGAGGTAGTTCTAGCAAGCTAATCTAGATAGGGATGTCTTTCAAGATCAAACTATCAAGTTTGAGACCTACCTTCCACCAAGGTAAATTTTAGTGGTGAATATTCATTAATTCATGAATATTCACTTTTGGGTAAATTATATTTGTCAATTTTTTAGAGTAGTACATAGGACCCATTTGCCTAAATTTTTGAGATGTAAATTTTTTTAGGGGTTGACTAACCAATAATTTATAATAATTATTGGATAATACATATGATTCATCATGTGTGTGTGTGTGTGTGTGTGTGTGTGTGTGTGTGTGTGTGTGTGTGTGTGTGTGTGTGTGTGTGTGTGTGTGTGTGTGTGTGTGTGTGTGTGTGTGTGTGTGTGTGTGTGTGTGTGTGTGTTTATATGGGTTACCATCCAAGTCTCATTCTTTACCTCATTGCCATGTTGAATATTGAGGCCACTCGATAGATAAGTTGTGGGATAAATAAAAAGAGCATCAAAAACTTTATAAAATATTAATTTAATTGCAAATTTTAATTCATATCAAATATATATATGTAATTTAAAAAAAATCATCTCAATCTAAGTCTGTATACACAAGTTATGGCCTTGGAAGTTTAGCATTCAGTGTCACCCAACTGCATCATGGTGTTGTCACTTAATAGCATCATGATGTTATATTTTAACATGTTTTATCTTGATATCAATTAGTATAATTATACCACTTGGAATCATGTTGTCACTCAGTATCATGTTGTCATTCAAAAACATGTTGTCGCCTAGTGGCATGCTTTGATGTAACTAAACAACTTCAAGAGGCCATAACTTTTGTATATAGAATTAGTTTGAGATGATTTTTTTTAAATTATATATATTTTAAATAGTAATAAAATTTTTGGCATGATTATGGGTGACATAGTGCTATCATGTGACATATTACTATTAGGCAACATAATGTTATCTCACGATAGCATGATGTGATGCAACTAAGCACCAACTTCCAGAGACCATAACTTTTGCATACGAACTCAATTTGAGACAATTTTTAATTTGAAATTATATAGATATTAAATAGGAATATAAATTTTGGCATGATTTTGCATGAAATAGTGCCATCTCATGACATAGTTCCATCATGTGACATAGTACCATTATACGATGGCATGATGTGATGCAACTAAACACCAACTTCTAGAGGCCATAAATTTTGCATACAAACTTGATTTGAGACATTTTTTTAAAAAATTGCATATCTGTTCGAGAAGAATCCAAATATACAATAATATTAAACTTTAGGAAAGTTTTTATATTCTTTTTGAATTTATCCCATAACCTACATATTTTAACTATGTAGATGGATGACTATACCAAAAACTTAAGAAGGTAATTTTTTTTTTGAAATTTTAATATTCACCAAGGATAAAAATTAGATTCACCTAAACATACCCAAGGGGGTTTTGATATGGTCTCTTAAAATTAACCCTACTTTTCCACTTACAAAGGCTAATGATGGATTTACCCATGAATCAAGGACCCCCCGTGAGTATCCTTATATAATATTTAATGTGTGATAATTTGAGTAGGAAAAAGTTCCTAGGCATGGCCACTATATCAATTTGACCTTTTAATTTCCATTTGAGGTTGGACCATTTCTAAAATGAGTCAATATTTGGCTTAAAATCATTAAATTTGGCCAAAATAGAATGCAATAGAGAGGAATTAATCTTTTATATGATGGTATTTGGTACTTCAAGACATACCTCAATTTTTTCACCCATTGGGATAAGGGAGGACTCCTACATTAATTTCTTAAGGTGATGCTCACCCATAATTAAATTCACCTATGAATAAATATTTTTACCTTTTATGGGGTTGATGTCTACTACCAATGGACCTTGACTTGACTCTGACATGAGTACCAATTGATATTTTGTGGTGTTCGATGAAGCAAGAGTCTTTTCTAGGGCTATTAAAGTCTCTACAAGATTTTTGGGCTTTAGATCTCCCTTATTTTGCCCATTGGTGGAATTCAAAATCTTTGCACAAGGCATTTTCCTACTCTTCATTGTTGCTAGTTACAATCATGGTAGCCACATGAAACTCTCTACATGCAGGCTATTAATTACTTTATTAGTATTAATTTCCATATACTCTAGTGGATTACCAATATGAATGACATCTTCATGTGTGAGCCCTGAACAACAACTCATGTAAGGTTATTCATCACTCTAGTTATCATCTAATAGGTTGGTAAATCAAATTAGAAATAGTTTTCTACCATAATTACTGAAGAGATAGGATAATTCATTTTTTATAATATACCCAATATGGCCTCTCATTTTGAAAATTTTATTAGTTAGTATAATTAATTAGGATTAAAAATTATATACAATTTATCATATTACCATGACATCAATTACATTTTGTGTTGCATCTTTCTTATATTTAATGCCTCATTTGAGGATCTCATCCTTTAACATTATGATTAAGGTGACCATAAAAGTATTGAGTTCTATGAGACAGATTTATAGATTAGAGGACCTTGTTTTCCTTCTTTTTGACTTCATAAATTTAAACAAAAATGGTGTCATTAAACTCAAAGGTAGGGGAAAGACCTAGTGTAGCCTAAGTTAAACTTTCCCAATAATCCATGGACATTTCCTTGATCAACTTAAGGGTATATTTTTTTCTAATTAATATTGAGCTCATTACTCAATAATCAATTTGATCCTAATTTTATTCAATCTATGACAACTTCATTTCCTTGTTATCCCTTCAATTTAGTAACACGTTCCATCTCTTGAAAGAGTTATGTCTTATCCAAATTTTTGGATAGTTCATTATTCAACCCTTTAATATCACCCTTTAAACTATTGATCTTTATGTTAGCCTTATATAGACTTCCAATGAACTCCTTGATAAATTTATCCTTTCTCTTTTGCTTATTATTATCACTCGAGTAGTAAGATACCAACATATATGAGTTCTCTTATAAAGTTTCATTTTTTCAACTTCTTAGGTACCTCAATAATCTACTATAGTTTTAGATGTTTGATATTCTGAGGAAAGCATATCTTTATTAGCCTTAATTATAAAAGGTGCCATCTAATGATAGTATATTATTTTATCCTAAAGAACATACTTAGTTCCTAGCCTAGCATCTTGAGATTATTTTTTAATCTCATTATTATCATAATATTGTTGAGTCTACTCAACAAAATCATAACTTTATTTAAAAAATCAATAGGTAGAAAAAATTATTTATTATTTCATGTATTGATGATGTCTCTAATTTTACAATAGACACTTGACAAAATGGGAAGATAAAATGGGAATATTTAAATGAATATAAGGTATGAGCAATTGGGCCCAAATGCATGGAGGTAGGGGAATCTAGAAAAATTATTGGGGATGAGCAAGATATTTTTAAAAAGTTTTAAAAGTGGAAGGATTTATTAAGGGTGAAATAAAAAAATTAACAGTGGTCAAATAATTAATGATTATGGAAATGGATGGATGAGCTATTGTAGAAGATAAAATCATTTCATTGGTATGAATGAGGATAGAAGACTTTAAAAAGTATGAATACTAATAGTCACTAATGTAGGGTCAATGGAAGAGAGGTATAAGAGGTTGATAAGATGTGAATTTCTTGTTACACAAAACTAATAATCATTTTAAATGAACAAATAATACATATATATGGTAATATCCTATAAATAAGGAGTTTAAAACTAAAACACAATACATATATTCTCTCATTAAATCTATTCTAAGGTGAGTTTCTATAACTCATTTAAAATAATAACACATTATTAATAATGATAATTACTCACATACAACATATTATATCATGTATTAATATCCCAACACAATAGTAGTGATTATATGAGTGGATATGGGAAAGTTTTGTGTAATGAAATCCATTGATGAATCATTCTAATCAACAACCCTAAGCATCTTGGTAATATCCACCTATTCCTGTGAGCTTTTCCAATAGAATTTTATGCCAATTCTATGGTTTTATTTATTCCATGGTCTAACTCCTCTCATTGGCTTATCTATTTATACTTAAAACAAAATCTATGGTTTTTAGATTCATCTCTTATTCTTCTAAATTTTTTGGTTGGATGGAATGAGTATTGTTTTTTTACTTTAGAATTTTCCATTATTTATAATGTGAAATTTGTAAAGATATAATCTTGTGGTATTATATCAAGAGTCTATTCCAGTGAAGAGAAAGCATATTTAATCTAAAAAAGAGTGAGGTATGTAAACCATTGTAATTTCCCCAGTGATGATTCTAGGTGTTCAATTCCATAGTGATAGTGGTATTACTTATAATGTTGTTGATATTATTTTTTATGTTTCCTCCAAACCTCCTCCTTTAGAAACCACTTTATCTATTATTATTTTTCCATTTCCATAACCAACCCATGTATACTTCACATGTCTTGAAGGTATTGAAGTTTTATATGTCATGAAAATCATGAAAATTAGCTCCATATATGCTTCTTCTAAATTATGTGATGAATCTAGTTCATTTTTTTCATAATTTGTTTCCCATCTATCATGATCATCGGGATGATTATATGGATTATTGGTGTCACCAAACTCTACCCTATGTTCTGACCAGGCCTACTTTTCCCTTTCCATTCTAAATATTTATGTAAATCATTAGAAAAAATAAGGATAATTCAATAAGGTTTATAGTATCTCACCTTTGGATATAAGGTCTCCCATGGTTTAGGTTCAATTAGATTTATAGAGTAATAGCCTATGATATCTTCCATTCTAATAACTATTCCATCCCATCAAGGGGATTTATGCATTTCTAATAATCAGGCCTAGACACTTGTTTTAATTCCACCATTTTTTTACTATTCAACAACCACTGGGTAGATGCTCCCTTGAGAATAAGTAAAAGAGTCCTAATTCACTTTAAAAATAAGATCATTCAGCTTATATTCTAATATAGTATATATACATCTCTTATAAATAATTATGTTAAATGAGATATAAGGTGGTACATAGAAACTAGTCTTATCCTTTCCATTTTCATGGTGTTTTTCAATCATGTCCACTTATCTAAGAAAATCAAGAGAGAAATTTCATTATGTGAGATGAATTAACATCTCAAACATAAAATGGTCATGTTCTAGAAGAGTAACCAAGCCCTTTTGACTTTTCATTTCCAAAAATCCTTGTAAGATTGGTGAAACTTTATAAGAGATTAAATTTTTATAGAGGATAGTATGGGAACCAATAAGTGATCAACATTTTTAAAATCCTTGTAAGATTGGTGAAACCTTATAAGAGATTGAATTTTTATAGAAGATAGTATGGGAACCAAGAGGTGATCAACATTTTTTTTATAAGGGATCTTAGGTGAACACTAAAAAATATTGGTCCATATGTTAATTAGATATAGGTCACCATGAATATATTTTATAGCCAAAGGAACATGAATAAATTACATGTGCAAGTATGGAAGAATATTTGAAGTTTTAGGTTGTATTTTAGGTCATCAAATGGTAGTTATTTTATCATAATTTTAATTATGTGGTGCTAAATATTAATTAAGATAAAATTAATATAATAGTATTAAAATTTTGTAAATCAACTTGAAATAATTAGAATGAAAAAAATAAATTAAATTTGACAAACTAAAATCAAATTAAAGAAGAATAACTATTGAACAAAAGGAAAGACTTAGTTATTTAGTGTATGCAATTCAATTGTGTGAAATTGAATAGAGAATAAAACTGAATAACAAATATTGATTATGAAAGTACCTATAAACTATTACTGAGGTTGATAAAAGACATGATCATCCAAATTGGGATAGGATTGAATAACACTATATTTCTTAATTGGTTGATTTTATCCTTTACTAAAATTCAAGGAATCAAGACACAATAATCTATGATAGCTTAAAGAATGCATGTGTGTCTAAATTGAACCTTTGGATGCACATAAAAGATGTGCAAATGACTTATTTAAATTTGAAACCCTGATAGGGATTGAAATGGATGAAAACTTAAAAAGAAAAAATGAGGGAGTGTAATCGAATGAGCTGACCCAAATCACCCCTTTATGTATAAATTCTACTTATGTATCTAATACTTCAAAGGGGGAAATAAATCATATGTATTTCTCCCACTTAGAGTGATTTGTGCAATTATGATCTTTTTACTATATGAATGCATATAGAGATGGATTTAATACTTAATAATTATTTTGATTTGGATTGGATAAAATAGGCTCTTGAATTGATTATGGAATAATTCAAATGATTCAAATTATAATTATAAATAATATGGAATATTTTAGTAGTGCATAGTAGTGTAAGTATGCCTCTATATTGAAATTTCTAAGTGGTAGAATATGTGACATAAGTGTTCCTTTATAACAATACAAAATGAGAAAACCCCATCATATATATCCTAAAATTATGGACCAACCTATAAGGTTGGATTTAAATTTGAAAATTGAATGTTAGAAGGGTTAAGGATAGGATTGACCCATAAGGGATAAAAACATATGCCACTATCATCCCCTACTAGTTGATCTTGTCCTTAAGGAAAACAAGTGAATTTTTAGTCCTAAGATATTTGTACAAATGTTTAAATGGGTTTTTTTTATCAATTTATAACATTTATGTAGGTGTAAAATAGTAATTTAGAAAGGAATAGGTTCGCATAGATGCTTAGGATATAGTGAGGTAGATGAATAGGTCTAGATTAAGTGTTCAATTAATTAAAGTGAAATAGGACCAAAACTTACATTATCAAGTATTCATAACAAAATTTAAGTGATTGCATTTCCCCCTAGTATAAAAATGAAATTACTATAGTAAATGAAATATATACCTGAATGTGTATAAAACACTTTGTCTTTGGGAGAAATATCCAATCATGCAAGGTGTTCTACAAAAAATCCTGTAATGATGTAAAATTAGTTAATGATTGTATGTAAAACTAAAAATCAAAATGTAAGTTGAATTTTAAAATATTTAAAATAACAAGGAGTACACATATATGTTTGAAACTAATGTTTCTCTTATAACTTTTTCTTGAGATGATGTTTCCTTCAAGCATTGGAAAATTGGTGTTCCCCACGAATTACTTGGAGAGTTTGGTTCCTTAGTTGAATCATGAAAATTTTGAGGATGATCAAACCCAAAACTTGATTAAACTTTTATATAAAATAAAACCCATGAGGAATTTAAAAAAATCATTTTTTATTGGTCTTTGCAATCCCAATATGTGGAACAGGTTAGAATCTGTAATAGATTCATAGATAATAATGCTAGAGGGAACTAGACCTCTAAGTTATGCATTATGCACTTTAACTAAATTTATAAATGGTTTCTATATTCAAATGTCACTTTTTAGAGAATGGAATACATATATGGTCATACCATGCCTATAGATAACAATTAGTATTTAAACCATGCCATGAATCTATTTCATGCCCCCTAAATTTAAAAAATAGTATAGCGTGAATGAATCTTCATCATGCCCCTAGTGTGATAACTCTAAAATATATAATTGAATGTAGATGATTTTTTTTTAATTTTCCATGAATTTATATCATGAACCCAAAATTATATAAATATGTACTTTATTTTGTAATGTGAGTGCATACGCATGGAATATACCACCCATAATCTTTACTAATGATTGAATTTTGAAACATTTTGAAGTTGTATTATGTACTAAAAAAATTATTTTTGAAATTGAAGAGGATTATCTCATGTATTAAAATCCAACTTAAATTACCCCTTTTTAATTTATGTAATTATATCTTTAAATCCACTCATCTCAAAATAAAATGTAATTATATCATGCATAGCAAGATATAATCATTAAATAGTGTAACATATGTAAGAAGTATGTCATCAATAGTAATATATGTACCATTTGAATAATGTATGTAACATGTGAGTAAATTTTTATATAAATGTATCAATGAAGGTCATAATATTAAAATGTATGAATATTATCATGTGAATTAGTTAGTACATGAAATGGATCATGACACTTTTCAAACTTAACAAGCTCAACAAGCACACAATCACAAAAATCATAATATCACACAATAAGGCCATGCATAAGGTACATGTTTAAATTTCACATAATTAAATGTTGTATACATAAGGTCATGAGCCACACATAAATGACATTATAATATTTTAAACAAGGAACATGTTCAAATTGCACACAAGGTAAAGGGCCGAGGGCTGTAAGCAATGGACATGTTAAAATTTCACACATACCAAACAATGATCTCATGAATATGTTCAAGAAATTTTCACATCAGGTCCAAGGATCATAAAAAATATATAAAAAATATCTAATATATTATGTATAATTAACTACATCAATGGAGGATAAGACTATAAAGATAGTCACACCATATATATGTAAAGTGGTCATATCCTATAAAATAGCATATCTATGTATACAATGTAAGATAGAGATATTATCAAGACATTTATGAAAATTTTATATCTTAAGATTATAGGATTAATATAATAATAACACTTAAAAATATTTTAACATGTAGAAAATATGCCCCTAGTTTAGCAGGGTGACTAGGTATAGGCAAGTCCAACATCTTAGTCCAAATTTAGTTTTATGTCCTACATAACACTCAAAAATATTAGTGAAATTCATATGTGATATAAAAAGAGTATTTTATATACTAATAATGAGATAAATAACATATTTTAATGATTTAAACTAGATTCTTATTCATGCACAGGTCCTGATTTCAAATTTTTAGAACATTTTGAATGTTTTTACATTTTTGATTTTTTTTGTTTTACTTTTTTCATTTTGAAACTAGAACCAATAAATTAGTAATAAACCAAGGGTTCCAAAATATAAAAAAATGATAGGGTTATGAAAATTTTAAATATGTGTTAATGTGAAGCATGCACTAGAAATGATGGCATGGCCATGTATAATCAACTGCCCCCATTTGTATATGTGAATGTGGCTCAAAACATGTGGGGATAGAATATGTATACGTAATGAATATTGTAGATCCTTATTTCATCAAATGTACACTTTTTAATGTATTTAAGGCACATTTATGAGTTATATATCATAGTAAAATAAATATTTTTGGATGTATAAGTATTGCATTTTTATACTATAACTAAGTGAAATATTAATAAATTAGAAATATTAAGGCTTTGTATTATCATATTTTGTTTTTTGTTTAAAATATACATTACATGATTAACCAACTTTGGATAATACTAGAAATCATTCTTACCCCTTATTTTTTGAAATTATCCTTATTATAAAATATAATTTTATTATTTAAATTATGAAAATAAAAAGGTAAATGATAGAATATTGTAATATGGAGCACTATGTTAAATTGTTTAGATTTAGAAAGTGAAAAATAAGAGCCAAGAGGTAAAAAAAAATCACTAATATCCAAGGGATTATAATAATTGATGAAATTGATCACATGTGTAAGAAATAGAATAATAATGTGATGAAACAATCAAGAAGATATTTACAATAAAAATTTTATTTTTGAATTATTTGAATGTTTTGAAATTTTTAGATTACCTGAAAATGAAAATTTCTAACCAATGATTCCATCAAGATGGGATTTATTAAAATCTGTAATAAGTGGTCTAAGGATTACATTACATGAATGAATTTTTCTATATGTGCATGACTCATTATTATAAAATGCATCATATGATGTAATGAAACTATCTAGATCATTAATCATGTAATCATGTGAACTAGGAGTACTCTAGGAGATGTAAATTGATGTGAAATATGATGAGGACTAGTAAGATATTGTACCAAATATTGTGCCATTTTATGAAAAAAATTATTTATATGTATGACCAATTTATAAGATGTTTCATGTGATGGTTCTTATTTTAGAACTAGACACCTTTTTCCTATATGCTTTATTTTGCATTGATTGATTTTGATTATTTTGTACTTGTTTTTCAATTGATTAAATATAAATATTTTGCATAAATGAAAAAATTATAATTGTGCTTAACTTTTACATTGATGTATCAAATAATTGTGGTGGTGGATGTGGATGATGAGGTACCATAGTTTGATAAGGTGCTCATATATGATTCCTAAGATTTTAACAAATTGATTAGAATGAATATAATTTAGGATGATTTTTGTTATAGAAGGTACAACACAAAGTTTTTTTAACCAGTGACATCCTATTATCATGTCAAATACCCCATTTTGTGTTAGAACTAGAAAAATAGTAGATAATATAATATGGCCCACTTGAAGGTGCAACATAATGTATCCTAAAGTGGTTTGTTATTTCCCATTAAATGTCATGAAAATTTTAAATTTTTCATGTATACCATGTTATATCTAATCCAATGAATAGAATAATTTCATTATGCATGCATTCTCACTTGATCCATTATCAACTAGGACACTATGAATGAGTTTTTGATTAATATATTCTCACATACATAAGGAATGAAAATAAAAAATTGTCATCCATTATCTCACTATCATAAAAAGTAATCATAGGATGTGGTTTCATAGTTTGAACAATTATACCAATAATTCCATCTAATAGATGTTCATAAGACTTAAGAGGTGGATATGGATTATAGGTATGATGCACTAATGGATTATCCTTATTTGCACTATGGTTTGGAAATGGCTCACTAAAAATATTAAACCTATCATTTTCATGTTGTTGAGGGTTATTTTCCTTTGTAGGAGTGCTTAACTCAATAACACTATTGTTAATAAGGTGCTTGAGTGTGAAACATTTATTAGTATAATGGCCATTCAATCTATGGTAATCATAATATACATTTTTATCAAAATATTTACCTTAAATTTTACTCATATCATCAAATGGTGGAGTTAGATTAATAATATTTCACTCAAGTAAATTTTATAGAAATTATGAGGTGGTTTTGGTAATCTATATAATTTCCTCCTTGGTAGATCTAATAAAATAAGCTTGTTATAATTTTGAGAAATTACATTAACTATGATATTTACATTAGATGTAGTATTTGATTTCTTAGCTTTGTAATATGCTTTACTTTGAAAATTCATTTTGGAAGTTGAATTAGATGTGGGTGAATACTTTCCTATTATTTATGTTATTGTATGGCAAATTTCTTCAAATTATTTTTTCAAAAAATAGAATCATGTAAATTTGCAAGTAAAATTTGTCTAGAAATATCTTTTAATTCATTATCTACCAAGGTGTTAGTTATTTTCACAATCATGGTATTTTAATGAAGTACATAATCACTGATACGCTCATTAGTTCCTTGCTTAAGCTTAGAAATTTTTTTATAAGAAATCTTTTCATCAATGTTAATATAAAAATGCTTAAGAAATTGATCTACCAGTGGATTTAATGCTTTGATTGATTGAACATGTAAATCATAAAACTAATACAAGTCATAATATTCTAGGCTTCTTTGAAACAATTTAGTTAGAAACTTGTCATTAAAATCATAATCCAAACATGTAGCAAGAAAATATGTAAGATGTTTTAGGTCTCATGTACCTTCATATATAGAATTTTAGGAGTTAAAAATCATACAAGTAAAGGATATGATGAAATGTGAGGAGATAATGGATTATGAAGCAAGTCCTAGGAATCTAGTGATTAGATAGCTTTTGGTATACCTTGATCTCACTACAACACCTTAACATGTAAAATTAAAATAGTTTTCATGATGGATTGTTTATTATGCAAGGTATGTGGTGTAGTATGTGTATCTATCAAAGGTATTTTATGAGTCATTTAGTTAGGCATAGGCATAGATATCTATTGGAATCCTTGTGTTTCCCTCGTATTTAAAGGTGTAGATGTAATAATAGTATCAATGGTATAAGTAGCAACACCTATGGTAGGTTATTAATATGAAAGAGTGGTTCTTTTTATGCATTAGAAATATAAATTTTTACTTTTTTTGAACTTTTAAATGCTAAAATGAATTAAATTACCTTTATTATATCTTGTGTCATTTACTGAATTCCATCTCAAAATATGGATAAATCTTGTAATTTTACATGGTCTACTCCCTTAAGTTCATTAGGATGGATCTTATTTCAGCCTTCATAAATATCCTATGTATTATGATCATATCGATTAGTTTATTCAACATGATTATCTTATTGAAAAATATTATTTAGCAATATGTTATTCAAAATAAAGAGAACCATTGTTTACATTAGAGGAATCCATTTTAATATAGGTCAAATGGATTTGAATGTGATCAATATGGTCCATAATTATCATAGCACTATGCCTCAAAGGAATAAGTGAGGTAGGTTTTTATATGGCATATAAAAATGACATGGAAAGTATATTTTAAATAATAACTAAATAAAGAAAGATAGAAATAGAAGGAAAAATTTTGTATGGAGATTAGTAAATTCCTCTAAAATCTAAGGTTTGGAAAAATTCCTTTCAGTGTCAAATATTAGATCTAACATCAGAATAAAGTGATTTCAATGTTAGCAATTAAATATGAGATCAAAATCAAGTTCTTTTAGTGTCAAATATTATAACCAAGGTTTAAATAAAATTATTTTAGTGTAGAATGTTCATGAATTTATATAAACACTGGGACAAATAATTGAATTAATTATCAAATAAAAAGTGGGTTCACCAATATTTTTTTATCATAATTTGAATTAATATGGTGATTAAATTTAATTAAGATAAAATGAATAGAAGGTATAAAAACAATGTAAATCAACTTATGACAAGAAGAATGAAATAAAAATAACAAAATTGACAAAGTAAAATTAAATGAAATAAGATTAATTATTAAACAAAATGAAATACTTAGTATTTTAGTTTTTGTGATCTGATTATGTGAAACTAAATACAAAATAAAATTATTCAATGAAGGTTGATTTTATAAGTATATAGAAACTATGATTGAGAGTGATAAAGGATAATATCATCCAAACTAGGAGAGGATTAATTGACACTATAGTTTTGAGTTGGTTAATTATATCCTTTGATAAAAATAAAGGAATAAAATCATGATCATCTAAAATAACTTAGATCATGCTTGTGTGTGAAAAAAGTGACCTTTAGATACACGTGAAAGACCTACAGATGACTTATTAAAAGTTGTGACCATAATAAGGCTTATAATGATTGAAAACCTAAAAATAAAAATAGGTGAGTGTAATGGGATAAGCCTACCCAAATCACCCTTATGATGATTGAATGTTGCCTACATATCCAATAATTTGAATATGGAAATCAAGCATATGTAGTTCTCTTACTTAGAGTGATTTTTTCAATTGTGCTCCTTTGAATATGTGAATGCATATAGAGATGGATTGAATACTTGATCATGATTTTATTTTGGATTTGATAAAATAAGCTCTTAAGTTGGCTAGTGACTAATTTAAATGATTATAATTAAAATTGGGAAGAATAAGAAATCTTTATTCAATGTGAAATAACGTAAGTATGCCTCTATTAAAATTTCATAGTGGTAGAATAAGTGACTTAAGTGTGCCTTTATATGAATCCAAAAGATGAAATATCACCTTACATATCCTAAAAATATAGACTAACCTATAAGGTAGGGTTCAAATTTGAAAATTGACCATTATTAAGGGTTAAGGACAATATCAACCCATAAGGGAAAAAATCATTTACCACTATTTTTCCTTACATGTTGATGATGTCCTTAAGGGAAACATGTGAATTTTAGGTCCTAGGATGTATTTACAAATGCTTAAGGGGTTTTTATTAATTTAGAATATTTATATAGGTGTACAATAAATTTATAAATGAATAGGTGCACATAAGTGCTTAGGATAGATTGAGGTGGTGAAATAGGTCTATATTAAGTGCTCAAGTCAATTAAAATGAAATATGACCAAAACTAACATTATCAAGTATTCATGACCAAATTTGAGTGACTAGAGTAGTGTATTTTATTACAAATAATATTATTAAATTAAATGTTATTGGTTCATGTGAGGGTATCATACTATTTCAAAATAATATTTCCAATAGAGGGCCTTATATAGTCCAATCTTGATCATAGCCAAAAATATTTAAAAACATACTTAATACATCTTATGTAATTAAATTAAATATTCATAGCTCCATAAGTAATTTATGTTCATGCTTCACAATACCATTGAGAATTTTTTTTTAAAAATGTGGGCTTCTCTTAGTATTTTCTTATAAGGTATCCTAACATTGAAAGCTATATAAATATATATTGACTTCTTTGAGAAACATCATATCCCTTATTCATTATGAACTAACCTCTAAAATGATTCCCCGCTAAAACTTACTACCATGATTTGATTATAGACATAATGTTTAACACAATAAATTAATAGCTCATAGTAATCATAGGTATTAGGCACTAAATGTGTAGGAAGTTGAGAGATCTAATATTTTTGTGAGAGTGGAAACTGGTCACTATAAAAATGTTAAATTTGTAATTTTTTTCTTTTAGTTCAATCTCAATATTACCTTTACTCAATCTTATGTCAAAATATATTCTTATATAAATTAATAATTATAGATAAATTATTTTATTTTATGGCCCAAAATATGAGGCTTGAGATAGGGTGGAAGATGAAGTTTGAGGTAGCATGGGGTTTTCTTTATAGGAAGCCATTTCTAACAAAACTCTAGTTATATTAAAATTAGAAATAAAATTAGGTTATTGTGTACCTATAAATAATTTATCTAAAAATAAGTGGTTAAAATTACTCTACTTGAATTGGCTTCCTTCCTCTAGATGTTTCACTTTCTAATTCTTTTAGAGTAATTAATCTCTCTAGTATGTTTATGGCTCATACTTTTTTTGATGTGGTTTTGGAAATTTGGATTCATAATTGTTACATCCATATATCATGAAGGCCTTCATTTCCTATCTATATCTTGACTATAATTAATCATTTAGGTTTTTGGAATGATTTATATATTATACCCTACTTCTTCATCATTAAATTTGATCATTTTCTTACATTGTCTCTTAAATAGATGTGTGCCTTGAATTATTCCAAGAGTAATTTCCTAGTAGGTGTACTAAATAAATTTTCATTGAAAATAAATTCATTTTTTAGACCCATGTGTCACTTATAATGTGTTATTTCATTAGACTATTTAATTTAAATAAATCTCAAAATATTGATCCTCTAGATACTGGATGACCTAGATTTAATTTTATAGCTTAATTTAGATAGCTCAAACCATTTATTTTAAAAAGAATCAAACAACGGGAGGGGATTAAATGGCCTACTTGAATGAAATATTCATAAATCTAACTAAAAGGAATAATATTAACGTAAAATACTCTAAGACTAAAAATTGAAATACATGTACATTAAATAATATGATGAAGAACAAAACATCCCATTCAAACCATGGAATAAAAACTATCTAAAAAAAGGAATAAGAAAGAAAATAAAAAAATAAGGAATATTTACATAATTTTGCTACTTAATCTATGGGTAAGCCTTGATATATATTCTATTGATTGGGATTTTCAAAAATTGTCCATCCAATGTTTTTAGTTGCAAGGCATTACATTTTTCATATCTAAAAATGTTGTATATTTCACTCTAGATATTGTAAAAACTTTTCATTCCTCTTATATATTTTAAAAAATTACAATGCCTCCCAATTTTGGGCCTATCCTCATTGCATTTAAGTATAATATCTCCTTGTCCAAATTTTTTAGAGGTGAGATTATTTTCAAACTTTTATTTAGGATTTACTGTTGCATTTTGATTATTCTTCAATTGATAATTACTCTTATT
>JARHVA010000483.1:5177500-5227500 GCA_037957365.1 Torreya grandis
AGATATACCCTTGCAGTTTAATACAATAGAGGACATATGTAAAAAAATTATGATGCATATCATCTTTCACTTTGGTCTTCCTTAAAATGTCATTACAATAATGGTTCATCTTTTAAAAATAAAATTGTCAAATTAAAATTGAATATACCCATTACCTTCATGGAAATGGATAAGTAGAAGATACAAATAAGACTATAAAAAAAAATTTAAGACATTCACTAAATTTGGTGATGATTAACATAACCAAATAGTTTATGCACTATGGGTTTATCATAAAAGCATTCTCACACCTATTGGGGATGCTCCATATTCCTTCATCTATGTTATATAAGTGGTAATTATAATAAAATTATAAATTTTATATTTATGGGTATCCCTCAAAGTTATTATTATAGATGTTAAGTATAGATAAAATCATTTACATGAGCTAAAATAATTGGATAATATATGCATATAGGAAGCAAAACATCACAGAGTATATCATAATTACATTCAAAAGGCATATAACAAAAGAATCCACAATAAATATTTTGAGGTTTATGACATGGTTTCAAAATAGAATCTTAATAATGTCAATGTAAAGTATGAAACTAAAGGAAAATTCAAACCTAATTGGTTGGGTCCATATGTGATCACAAAAAAATTGAGCAAAAAAATTTATCATTTGGCTTCACTTGAAGGAAAATTAGTCGAGAATCCAATGAACATTATGCACATACATAAATTATGTGCTTAATCATTTTAAAATGTAAAAATACATATTTATATTGAAAAATACAAAAAAACTAGAATATTTCATAAAATTATAAAAAACAAGACCTATGCATACTTTTTTTTACTTCATTTACATCAATTAATATATACTTAGTATATGTATTATATATATATATATATATATATATATATATATATATATATATATATATATATATATATATATAGTTTTATATCAAATATATTTCACATGCTTACTTGAGTGATTTATAGAACATATAGTTTATCATTTCTAGATGTTATTATAAGTGGTGATACTCTCTCAGGACCAAACATTTTACATAGACAAAATTACTCTAACCCAAATATTAATGCATTATTATCTTATTCTATTCTAATGGACTTATCCAAGTGAATATAGGCCCATTCAAACCAATCAAGACTCTCTACAGCTTTCTATATCATAAAAAGTTCATTAGAGTCATCCTTTTACATAGTTTTATCACTTTATGTCTATATTTATTATTTATAGTTTAGTATGTTACATTTCATGATTATTTGATCATTTAATTTCACATTGTTATATTATTATGTAGATGAGTTTATAAATATACTAATGTTATAATTTGTTGATGTCATTCAACTTCACTTAGTCATGCTTGTTTTTTGTGTTTATTCCTTTATTTCATGTCTTGTGTGTATTCATCTTGTTTGGATTGTGGACATTTGAGCATGTTATTATTTATGGATATAATAATTCATTGTGTGATTTTATATATGTGAGTGACATTTAAATTTGTCCCTTATATATGTCCCCTTATCCTTTATTATGTATTTTATTTATGATATTCATGTGAATGAATCATGTCCATGGCACTTTTTTGCTTAGTTTCTTAGTATTTGATGCAATAATATATATCATGCATCTTCCTAATTTTATTATTCCATGATTGATATCATGTATCCTCCCTAAGTTAATCTACTTAGTTTTAAATACTTAGTAAATACACATAATATTTTCAAAATTTTACCAATTACTAATGTTCTTTATGTTACAAGAACCCATTGAGTCTCAATCTCTCTAATTAAACACCCTAAGGGGTACACTAAGAAAGAGGTGGGAAAACCATTGGTGCTTCATAAGATTGTTTTCCCTTTTTCCACTTGCTATCTGCACACTTGTCTCTAATAAACCATTCCCCTAATATTTTACTCCCATTTTACACACTCTTATAGTCTTTTACCACCTTCATTATCCCTTCCCTAACCTAAACCCATTTTTGATAGTTTACATTTCTATTTTAGCCACATCAACCTTGTATTCTTATTGACAAAACTTATTAGGGTCTAGGTCAGTCCTTGGCTGACCTAGTCCATGACCTAGTTAGTTTTAGTCAATTGTGATACTAGGTCAACCAAGTCGACCTTGTTGGATGAAACTTTCAAAAAAGTTTAGGGTTAGATCTACCTATATAAATATAATCATTTTTACATTTCTAAGAGAAGAGAAGAGGTAAGATATATTATGCATCTACTTATCCATCTTTGTACTTGAAGAGAAAGATTAGGGTTTCATACTTTCTTTAGAGATATGGATGTTATCTTGTGGATAATTCTTTTGGATGCATTAGTAGGTTGTGTATCATAGATATGATTTATCCTTGTCAACCTTACATACTAAAAACCTCTTTTGAAGCACCTTGGCCAAGGGAGAGATTGAGGCTCGGTGGGTTCATCTTCAAAGGTATGTATTCCTAACTTTATTCCTCATTTATAAGAGTAGATAGATATGCATTTACACTTCTCTTCTATATAAGAGGATTATGTATAAATTGATGTGATTATATTTATTCTATAAATGTTTAATTTTAATTTTTATTACTCCCACTTTATGCCACAATGTTTGGTGAGCACTAAATTATATTTTTCTTTACTTGTTATTAGTTTAGTGAATATGAAAACATAGGACCTAGTTAGGGTTATTGCATAGTTTTGTTTAACTAGAGTCTTTTTATCCCTCCCTAATGGTATTATTATGGTGATATATCCCTTAATTAGGTCTAGTGGATCCATATTGGTCATGACCCTGATTATCTAATGTATCCCCAATCAGAAGTGTAAGTAGGATCTATATTCTCTGAGCTAGGATTGATTTGTAGATCTGTTATATTTCCCATTGCATAAATTCTAGTGAACTTCATGTAAATATAAGCCTTTTAGGTTTTATTTCACCCTTTTCATTTCTATAATTGTATTATTTTTATATATTTTTGATAATAGGTCAACCAGGCTAGTCTAGTTATAACTTTTATGCATAGATTTAACACATAGTCACATCAAAATATCTCTATTCTTTTTGTGTAGGTCTTCATCAGATATAGGTTACTAGATCAAGTAGGTAAACACAATACTCTTATTTAGACCCATATAGAAAACTATGTTGAATAGGTTGGCTTAGTCTCCCAGTTAGCATCCAAAATAATAAACTAAGTCATGCAGGCTGACTTAGTCATCTTAACAAGATTTAATAAATAGGGTTTCACAAAATTAGGTCAACCCAATTAAATTAGTTGGAAAAATGTGCAAGCAAAATTCAAGGTGCTTCAATAGAAAACTTGTAATCCTTAACATCTTCCAACCCACCAAGGTTCCTTTCTTTCTCTCTCTTTTAACATAGTACTTCATTAAAGTTCTATTTTGTGCAAGTTTTCAGTATTCAAAACTAATATCCTACAGTAAACTAAATTTACCTAGTCAACTTAGTTATGTAGCCTATCTTTTGTCTAAAAGACTAAGTCAACCTAGTCCACTTAGTTGTTAAGTACTCTTGCTTATATATAATAGTAGCGACATAGTTAACTCTATTATATAATGTTTATATATAGTGTCATTTTAACTGACTCTATACCATTCTTAATTTGGGAATTAATAACTATATGTTAATAATTAATTCACACTTTCATTTTTAGTTATTTACATGCTTAAAGTAGCTCACATAGTCTAATTAGGTGGTTTTTAAAAATAACATTTACTTGCACTATTTTTCTCTTTTTTCATAGACTACCAAATCACACACATTTCAAAATGTATTTAATATTTGTCTTCCCAAGGCCTACCTACTTGGGTTTCATCACCAAGGGGGAAGCCAACTTGGTTTTCTAGCCAAGTATAAACATGTGGTTAATGATATATATTATCAAAGCACCTGACACCTTTATCATTATAAGATTGTGAAGTGAGGGGGTAGGCCCTAATACAAAGATAGTACCATTGCCAAAATAGATCCCTTTTAGCCTAAATGTCCTAAAACCATCCATAGATTACTTTCTAGTTCCCTATTTTTTAGCCAACTTCCTCATCACACTCAAAATAACACTTTATAATAATATAATAACATTGAGGATGACCATTTAGTTAGAATTTACTTTTTATTTGACTACTTTCTCTCTACTCATTATATGTTTTATTGAAAAAACTTCCATTGGCTAGCATTGGTGCAAGGTTTTGTGTTATGTGACAATTGGATCATTTTCATTAATCTAATTGTTTGTCTTTTCTTCCATTTTTTGATTGAAGTTAAATTTGCAAAAAAATCCATATTTTTAGCTCACTGTCATTCTATTTGACACAGTCTCTTACAGACTATATTTTACCTATCTATAGTACTAAGTTAATCTAGTCAACTCTATATCACTTTACTAATCAGGTTAGAATATTAAGGCAATCTAGTTGACTCTCTATCCTTATTAAACTATATTTTTTTCTATATGTAGTACTAAATTGACTTAGTCAAATCTATACTCTTATGCCTATTATCTAGTAGTACATTATCTTTTTTATCGACCTTGTATCCTTATCGGGCTCAATTTTCATACCCTATTTATAGTTCTAAGTAAACCTAGTCAACCTTTACTCTTATCTATCTCCTAAATTGGAAAACATAGTCGACCTAGTTAACTCTATATCCTTCATATATCTCTACTTTTGCATCAGCTTCATCTTCCCTAATATCTCGGTTTCATCGTGAACTTACTATTTTAAGACAACATAGAGTTAAATTCAACATATATGATGATGTTTACCAACCCCAATAGGTTCTCCCATAAGTAGCTTGTGGCTCCTACCTTAGATGAAATTAATGTACATGTATCCACTAAGACTATAAATTATGGGACCCCTCCTCATTCCTCTTCAATTCACAATCATCTCTTCTCATTTGAAGATCAACCTAAATTAGAGTATATGCCAAAAATGATTTTCTTCATCAATGAGTTTCTTCAACATCAAGGAAAGGATCCTTATACTATTTACCATCTCATGATAAGTGGTCAAGTTGAGGAACCCCATTCACCTTCTCCCACATTCTCACATGGATTTGGGGACACTAACTTCTTTTCTTCTCAATCTCTTCTCTCTATTTTGACCCATTCTCATACCATGACATATTCCTCTTTAATTTCCTTCACCTCCATGCCTAGTATCTCTACTAACATGGCAGGTTTTACATCTAGTGGGCCTCTTCTAAGACCCACTCTTCTTAATTCTTCCACTAGTGGATAATTTTTTACCCATAGTAACCATGATTCTAGTTTTTCTTCCTCTCATCCCTATACTAGTACATATTTTAACACACAAAAAAATCATGCTACTAGTGCCTCACTTACCAACAATTCTTATAAAGCTACTACTAACACCCATAGTGGTACCCAAGCCACTACTACTAATTAAAATGTTTCACATAATGCCAATAATACTAATCAAACCTTTAAACTTCTATTACAAACTCTTAATTAAAAGAATGAATTCCAAGCTAACAATGCAAATGCAAAATCATCTTATCCATCTTCAAACCCACCCTCAACATATTCCATGGCGTCAGAATAACCAAAATTTTCCCCCACCTTCTCTTTGGGATTATCATGGTAATATTATCCCTCAACCTCCTATTATTAATAAAAAAATCAAGCACCTTCAAAATGATCATATTACATCTCAAATTTCTAACATTGACATAGGAGGTATCATCCCTACCATTACTTACAATGGGCCAACCGATCCTACTCTCCACTTAAAAACATTTGGATATCTATATAAAGACTAGGTCAAGTTAAATACCTTTATTTCTACCAAGATATTATAAAATACTCTCATTGGTGATGCTTTATATTGGTATAACCAACTAAAATCTCATCCCATCACTAATTTGGAAGATATAGTTAATGCTCTAGTCCAAGAGTTATAAAATAGTGATCTATATGAGAATACCTTGGCCCATTTTATCAATCATAAGTAACTTAAGATTGAAACTACATAATATTTCACAAAATGATGGAAGACCTTGTCTAACAAATGTGAACATAATATTGTAGATGATAACCTCTTTCATTTATTTACCAATAATATTTTTCTCAAGTTGTAATATCAGGTTTAGACTATCTCTCCATTACTTTGGAAGAATCCATTAACCAAGCCAAATGTCAAGATTTCCTTATGCATCAATTCAATCCATCCCAACCTTCTATGTGTACTTGTATGTTAATCAAGAATAAGAATTATCATGCTACAAATGATGGTGTCATCAAATATTATGATATCATTCATACTATTCAATCTATTATTCCCAACCAAACTCCAAAAAAAGATTCCCCTCCCAACCACATCCCTAATCCTCATTTATATTCAACCAATAACATCAATGTTCATAAGCCTTTATCCTTAGCAGAATTATAAAAACATATACCAAGGCCCCTTCCATTAGAACTTAATGCCACTCGTCCCATTAAATATTTGTATGATCCCAATAAATTTTGTTGGTTTCATTCTACTTGGGGTCATTCTCATGAAACTTATAGGCAACTTCATAATTTGGATATGGATTTCCTTCTTGATCCCCATTTTGATCATGATTCTATCATTTTTAAACATCAACAATCCTATGACATTGCCTTCAAATCCCATGAAACCTAAAATAAATATCAATATTTGAACTAGGCTAATGCTTATTTGGCCATCTATAAAGATCATCTTCCAAATCACCAAGATAACTAAGACAAGCCTACCCATTCTACCAATAATGTTGACAGTCTTATTAAACCCACTCTTGAATATAATGTGGTCAATATGACTAATATGTGAAGGTTGGTTTCCCTCATTGATCCTCTTGTCATCCACACTCCTCAATTACCTCATACATTTTGTGTTATCCAAGACTCTTCTTCAACTCACTTAACAGAGTTGGGAAAAGAAGACCTTATCTCTTTTGATGAACCAATTCTAACACCTCCTTTGGATAACACTTCTCCTACAATTTCTACCATTCCTCCAACCTCTTTTCCCATCACTAGTAATACTCAAACTTATATCAATACTTCTTTTAATCTATCTCAAACTAAACCTACATCAACCACCCCATCTTCTCAAGATAATCATTAAACTTGTCCTCCAATTAAACCTTCTACCTCTTATCAACATAAATTCATATGCACTTCAACTCTTCCTTATGAGGACCTCCTCCAACACTATGCACCTCTTTCTAATAGTCATCTTATGGGTTATGATGAGTGGGATCCTATTACAGAGCTTATTAATCTCCCATTTCAAATCCCATTTCTCAAACTTATGTGAACCTCTCCACATCATCTTATGCAACTTTTGTTCAAAATGAAAATCCCTCATACTCTCCTAAAAATATGTGAATCCACTTTATCTAGATCATAATATAGCATTTTACAATATTACAAAGAGATGTCCATACATTATGAACCAATAGACACTTCTCTTTCCCTCAAATTCCCTATTTCTTCTATGATCCCTGATGAGATTTTTCTTCATGTAGATGATCCTCATCTCTTTATCAGTGTATAAATTGGTGATATCCAAGTCAAGAATGATTTTATTAATGAGGGTTCAATAAATTTTGTTTCCTCTCTAGATTTTATCAAAACTCCTAGATATTCTGAATGTAATCTTAAGTCTACATGCATCACATGTCAAGACTATGACTGAAGGCAAATTCCTCCTTTAGGCTATGTGTTGTTCCCTATCACTATCCCAGCTATTACCATTCACATGAAGGTGATGATCTTAAAATTTCATCTATCCTATAAAAATTTTCTTAGTAGGCCATGAACTCATGGCATGATATTAGTTGCCTCTTCTACTTGCCAATGTGTCAAATTTCCTCATAATGGAGCCATTTATAGGATTCAAGGTGACTTTAATCCTTATACTTTTAAATAATTCCAAGACCATGGTGTATTCAATATTAATACCCTTAAACCTTTGCCAAGCATTCCATTTCATTAATCTTAATGGTTTAAATTTCTTGTCAATTCCACCTGAGGTTATAATGGTCACCCCAAACTCATCGATAATATACTCCCTAACCTCCTAAATTTTGATGACTAAGAGCCTGATGAGATCAATCTCAACATTAAAACCTTATATCTCTCACATCATCTCATTTCTCAACTTCCCCCTTATTTTTAACCTTGTTCCCATCAACCACCTAGTGATGATATACCATTGTCTTAACTAAGACTCATCATTCCATTCATCACACCACATTGGATGACAAGGTCATCCCGATCTATTCCATTAATCTTCATACACCTAATTAGATCCATTCTTTGGAGGTATTATTTAGGCCTGATATTTGAAATTATTTATTATTGTTCCTTTTTGCTTTAGTCTGTTAGTATTTCTTCTAGCATTCCATCCTCTATCACTCATAATTTTAGCATTTTTACTCTTGATCACAAGGTAGATATGGTATGCACACCTCCAATTTCTAAATAAACTCAAAGATCATGATTATGGATCATGTTATGATTGATCCCTATTGCTTTACCAGATACCAAGACCCCTCTAGATTACTTATCCTAAGATGTTTTTGATTATCCTTCAGCCTTCTATGAATTTTGCCCCTCCCTTAATAGAGACCAATTTAGATCCTATTTCCACTCTCTCTATAGCTGAGTCTCTTCTTATTTTTTATCCTATTGTTCCTTTAGTTGAGCCTTGCCTAGTCTCTCCACCATCCCCACCTTCTCTTGGTGATGGTTTCCTACCTTTATCACAACTTATTCCTTTTCCCACCAAATGGCCCGATTAGCCATATTGTAAAATTCATAAAGTTCTCAATCATTAGACTAGAGAGTATTCATTATACCAATCTTCCTTAGCTTCTATTTCCACTCCTCATCTGAGTACACCTACCATGTCTAATCACAAACATATTTGGTATTTCCATAGCATAGATAATCATTCATCCACACATTATCATAAGCTATGGAAATATATCAACACCTTGCATCCCACCACTCCTCAGTTCACAAAAAAGGCTATATCTCCCCTAAAAGTCTTACCTAAATATCTTCCCAAGTATTGAGAGGTATATTCTCTCTAGCACCAATGTGGTACACATCACATTGATCAATGCCACATCATTTAATATCATCTCAAAGATCACCTCATAACCATTCTTATGCATAATACCCTTCCTCTCATAGGTCACCCTCACAATAAGGATCCCCCTTTTTCCCCCATGGCTCCACCATATATGGCCCCTTCTCTACCTACTATTTCTCCACTTGTGAGTCCCTCACTCATAGATCCTCCTTCATTGGTGGCACCTTCTCTATTTGTAACCCCTTCAGCTTCTATAGAGTTCATTCCCATTCCTCCTCTTGAACATCCCATATATTATAGCCATCATCATCATCATCATCATCATCATCACAATTCTTTTAGCATTCCTACATTTTTTATCAAAGAGATTAGATGTGAAGTATTTTCTCAACAATCCCTAAAGATTGAAGAGACTTTGGCTTTAGTCTGAGTTCAACTTCATAAAGACTTATCAAATGTTATGGATAATGTGTGTGGAAAAATATATCAGTACTTATGAGCACATGTATGGTGTTCTTACATTTATTTCCTCATTTTGGATTTGACATGTGCTCCAACTTTACATTTATTTATTTTATATAATTTGACATTTTGTCAAATTCTTATCTATCTTACATGGTGAATTTTATTTTTCACTACATGTTGCTTATTGTATCATTATTATTATTATGTTCTCTTATGGATTATTTTTCATAATTACATACTTGTTCTTCTTAAGTTCATTTTCTATGGTTACCTTATTCCTTTTCATGATTGTTTACTATCTTATCTATATACACATGAATAATTATTATTGTGACTTGGTTATACAAACCTTGCTCCCTTTAGTCATTCATCATTTACCATGTGATCAATTATCAAAAAATTCATCTCATTATAATCTCATTTTACCAGTCCACTTCAAATCTCCCCTTCATTTCCTTTAACACACTAAGCATTCACTTGGTTGAGACTTGAGATAACATACTAGTTCATAGGTAAGCCTAAGTGTTCTAGTTAGTCATATCTTTGGATACTTATCTTATTTTATCCAAAGTCTAAAGCTCATTCATGTGTTTCAATTTATCTCTCATGATTGGTCATTCCAAGTCCATATGTAGGAAGAATATTAAAATACATAAACGTTCAAAAGCTAAATCATTTAACAAAAGGTAATGATCTAAAATTCAACATTTAAAACTTTCAAAAGTTAAATCGCACTAAAAGACATTATTCTAAGCACATATCCTATTTATAATCAAATCTAAAACTCCAAAATTGGCCTCATGATAGATTTGAGGTATATTGGGGTGTGATGGGATAGTAGATTAGAAAAGGAGAATAAAAAAATATTTTATTGCTACCCACTTTCTCATTCAAGTACCCAATCTTCATAGTAGACCAATGACTCTATAAGGGGTCCTGAGGAATGGAGAACATGTTATGGTAAGGTAGGTCCATTTTAATTTTCTTGTTGAAAATTACCAACATGATTTTATCTTATCACCACACTTATTTTCTTACATTGCTTTATGCCTATAATGAACAAGTATCCTTTGTATATTGATGGCCACTACCCATTTAGTGTCTTCTCATGTCTTTAGTGTGCCTTATGTCTCATAAGGTTTTTTCATAATATGCCTATGTTATGTTTATTGCATTCCATTCTTCACTCCCTAAAACCCTAATATTTCTCCTTGAGAAATATTGTTTTGTTCACTAATCACTCCCCTTAGGGATTCCATTTTTGAGTTGCAGTGTAAGACCTTAGAAAGGACCAAGCCTTCAAAAATTATCAAAATTTTCACATTACCATTACAAACATCCCATTTTACCATAATTTCACATTATTTACACATTTTTAGTGTTCCCTTTATGAGTTTCAGTGTAACACCATGGATAGTATCTGGCCTTCCTCACAAAATTTTACAATACCCAAGTCACAATGAAATTACATGTGTCAAATATGAGATAAAATGTGATTGATTATGAGTTACACATAATTAACATGCTTCCCATATTGATATAGTATTTTTTATGCTTACTTCATTAATATTTCACTTTTATCTTCTTCTTTTCCTATTGCATGTAAGAATCCAACCATTTTTCTTAAGTTTTTCATACTTCTTAGCTTGAATTTATGTGATTAATTTAAGACCATTTTTACCAATTTTGTTTCTCTTTTATACTTCCTAACATGATTTAGTATGATTGATTGACAAATCAATGATTGATTGAATTAATTGATTTGTTTTTATACTATTAGTATTTCATGTGATTTCTTTTTTATTACATTATGTTCATACTTCCCAACATGATTTAGTGTGAATTTACTTGTTTTAATTTGGTGCCAATATTTTTCATGGTTTAAAAACATTTTTACTTGTCTACCTCTTTTTAGTTTATTATACTTAGTCATCTTTTGTTATTACACATTTCCCAATGTGAAACAGTGTGTAGTGCATCTATTTTTGATTAATTATACTTTTCCAACTCTTTTTTGCTTGTTTCCTTCTAACCATGCATGTGTACTATATAATTCTAGAAATAAAACACAACACATATATTCCCTATAAAATATACAAAAAAATAAATATATCCATGCATCCACAACCAAAACATAACCCATAAGATCAACATCCAACTATCAAAACAAAATATCTATATATATAGCATATGTATTAATACAAATAATAAAAAAATACATCATTATAGCTCTATGGTTGGGCTCCATCATGTCTATCTCATGGCCAAGCCATGCTACCCATAGATGCCTCAGAATATCCCCTCTACATAGTGCACTATAATGAGGCTATCTGAGACCTCAATCCTATTACCTATCCCTATAAATTGGGCACTTGAGCATGAACCTATCCCAATTAGATCATGGTAGGCATATGCATTGCCCTAAACTTAGCCAAGGCCTACCAATAATATGCCTCTCATATTCCCACCCCCACTAGTGGCTACAATCCATCCTTATATGCTTGTAGCTACCTTGTAACCTCCCTCACTAGTATAAACTATCCTGCCAGAGCTAGGGTAGATGGTACCATCAGATCATCTAGCATGGTGGGGTCATATGGTGCCAACACCCCATCCAAAATATCATGGTGTGCTCTCATAAATAGGGATCTTTGTTTGATCTCCTTGGTTGTAGGATATACAAAATTCAACCTAGATAGATATCAGATCACATATATATCTCAAACTTTATCTATCTATAATCATATATAACTAGTATTCTATCACAAAAATTAAAAATCATAAACATTTCTTACCTATCCCAATGTCACCTACGACCATCTCCATATCTACTCATTTATCAAGCATAGTCTCTCCATCAACCTATCCCCTAACCACCTCATCTATGACATGCCTACCAATCAAAGAAAAACTTAAAGTTACCACATGTGCATGTTTTAGGCCTTTCCTTAGTGGTGCCTCTATCGACCAACTATACCCTAGGCTGATGAATGGTTCATCCTAGATTACCACCATATGTACTCAATCCTACCATTGGTGTCTCCATCAATGGTTTAATTAAGTTCATCATTTCTCTTCTTGATGTGGTACTAGTTACATCCCTACATCCACATCCATGCCCTCTCCTCCTTTAACTATCAGCTATTTTGTTAGACTAGTCCATGGTCTCACACATCATGATCATATCTTTAGTCTCTCAACTCACACTCCTCCTCTTCCTCCTCCTTTCCCCCTCAAATATCCTATCAAACATGATACTAGCTATGACTCTACCCATCAAGTATAATATACCATGATCCACACTCATGTGAGCCCTAGTGCCATAGTCACCTAATTAAGCCAAATAATCACAATATGTGAATAGGGATACCACATGATATCTCCTTTAATAAATATTTGTAGTTATATAATGTGAGTCATGACCCATGATACTTGATCTTATCTCCATCTCATTACTCAAGGTAACTGATCATCGACCATTGGGGTAACTCAAGTGAAGGATACATCAAAAACCTCTTATATATTTAAGGCATTAGTATACCACTATTCTCATGGTCTTCTACCCTCTAGATAGTATCCCATACATATCATGTATGATCTAAACCTAGATGATAGACCCCAAATCATAGAGTTCCCCTTGATCTAAAATGGATTGACATAAAGCTATCACACATAGTGGTACCTTGTCATTTAAATTATGACACAAAACTCATGTTATCACAAGTCCTATCATAACCTTATATATATATATATATATATATATATATATATATATATATATATATATATGAGTTCCCCTTGATCTAAAATGGATTGACATAAAGCTATCACACATAGTGGTACCTTGTCATTTAAATTATGACACAAAACTCATGTTATCACAAGTCCTATCATAACCTTTTATATATATATATATATATAAGGTTATGATAGGACTTGTGATAACATGAGTTTTGTGTCATAATTTAAATGACAAGGTACCACTATGTGTGATAGCTTTATGTCAATCCATTTTAGATCAACATATATATATATATATAGAATCTATGTAATATACACATCAAATAGGCTCACCTCAATCTTGGGTAGATCTTATTTGAGCATGTCACCCATTAGGCTAGTGCTCATCTCTCCTCTAGATCATCTAGTATCCTTGTGATAACTAGTGTCCCCCTGTAGGTAGTCCAAGTAATACATGGACATCCTCCACCATGATACCTACCTCTATGGTATTCCCTTTAAAATATGTTGGTCAACTATTCCCATGATTTGAGGAGCATAATAATGAGATCAACACTCAATAGGATGCATCTCATCTCCATTATGCCTCCCAATCCCAATGCAACCAATCTATCTCTATCCACATCCATCAAGAACTCCAATAATTCAGGTAACTATGAAGCATAAACCAATCACCAAAATATTTGATGTTTCTACAAAATATTGAACAACAAAGGATGTATTAAATCTATATATCACTCATAATCAAAATACATTCTTACAAAGCTCACAAAAATAAACTAGTTTTATTTAATTTATTCATTTGATACCAAATTTACCTATTCCAAACTATATTGGCCTTTTCATTACTATATCAATTGTTTTAGAAACAACTAAGTTGGCCACATAGTATTGTGTCGTTCCCCTTCCTAAACAAACTAAGTTGGCCACTTACTACTAAGTCAACCCACTAATTTTTTCTCTTCTACCAAATAAGTTGACCTGGTCTACCTTGTTCATTCATTGTAACAAATTTTTGACTAATTATCTTGAATGCATTAGGTATTTATTGCTTTAACTCCTTCCTACTTGATACCCTGTTTGACCCCTAGTGTCCCTAAAAATTTCCTAAGGTTCATTTTGGTATCTATATTTAGCTTAATTTTAAAATTTATATAAAAAACTCAATTTTAAATTAAAAAACTCAAAATTTTAAAATTTTTAGTTACTTACCTATGCTGCACTTGTTTTGATAGCTATGTGTCCTCCCCATCTCAGTTATTATCTCCTCACCATCCTATCTCTTTAGTCTCTCACTAGGTCTCTTATAACTCTATCTTTCTTAGAATAGTAAATAATAGAAATTTAATTCTTTTTCGCCCTATTTATATTTACTATTAAAATTTATTTAACCTTTAAAATTTTATCATCAAATTCCTTGTTTTGATCATATCTTTGTCTCTACTAACTCTTTTTTGAAACCATAAAATATTTTGGAGTCCTGACATCCTAGAAAAAAAAATTAACTATTATATGCATATGTTATAAAAATCTTGATTTTTTGTTCTTTTTTGCTAATCTCTATAGGTTCACCTAATGTTATATTGGTTAGACTTATACCTAATTAATAATAGATTCTTAAATCTACTTAACATTAATTATCAACCTAGGGTGCATAGGCTTTTCAAGGATATCAACACTATATATACATTATTTATTCATAGGCTAACTTAATTGCTAGTTATAGTAGAATGAACTTATACTAATTTCACCATATAGATATATAAGGAAATTATTATAATAGAATGCATAAATTTTTCACACTTATGAGTCACATGTGTATTACACTTCATATAATCAAATTAGTAATGAAATCAGTTCATACAACACACTTTAATCTAATAAGGGTCAGGATCCTCACTACAACTCCTTCTGAGGGGGCCTTCCTCATTTAGAACTGAGTTCCAATCATTCTTTGAGAGACTTACAAAAGCTTATTCTAGAATCAACCTTTTCATTACTCAGATCTATAGCAATTAAAGATTGATACAATAGATTACAATATTTTTGAAATTAGAATGCAATTGCTTTCTACAATTCCATCCTCCTAATCTAATCTAGGTTCTACCATTAAATACATAAGGTAGTTTATTAGCTCTAACCAAAAGCACTAAACTAGGAAAGGTACAGATACTTTGAAATTAACCAAATCAACCTTTTGGTGGTTAGTAAATTAAAGTTACTTATTTTTAGGTCTAATTAGGTAAAGGACAATGTATCTAGCTTTGTTGTTTTCCTTCTTCTTTCTCTCCTTTCCATTATCCTTATCTTATTCATCCTTTGGTAGCACATCCATGTTTCTTTGCATGTGAGGGGTCCATATAGTTGTTATGGATAATCCTCTTCAATCATTTACTATGTTTCTAAGACAACTGGATGTGTCTTTAAATTCCAATTACTTATTATCATAGTAATGGTTTATTATGTGTAGTGGCTACGGGTTCCTATAGGTGTAAGCCTATAGTTGCAACATGTAACCTATAGGTGAAAACCTATAGTTACTACAAGAAACCTGTAGGTGGAAAGCCTACATCTTGATAGTTTCTATGGGATAGAGCCCCTTTTATTGTGAGATTCTCTATAAGAGTTGTGACCAAGTAGGATACTTGTAATCTTATTCTACTCTTTAAATGTTTGTTTTAGATTAGAGGTAAAAGCAGGTTTTGAAGGGGCCCCGAAACCCTATAACAAAGAGCAAGAAAACATAAAAACAACAATGCCCATAGGCAATGCCTAAAAAACACTATAGAGAAGTAGCAACATCAAGTTATGAATGGTCCTGAAACCATCAGAGATACATCCGATCAAAACCCAGAAACAGAAGTCTGGAGAAACAACAAACAAAAGCTAACAAGTGAAAAACAAAGAACTGTACCAGTTTCTTTACCACCAAGAAGGACCAGATTATTCATCCAGTTCCAGGATCAAGTTCATGGCTTCTTTTTCTTTCAAAGCAGTTTCCTGTGTGATAACCTCCAGCAAAGCTCCTTTTTATGTATCTTTCTTTCTGGAACTTTGCCTTGTCCTTTTGCTGGGACCCTCTAGTGCTTTGGTCTCCTCATTGGCTCGTTTACCTATGTTGATAGTTGCTGCACAAATGTTAGACGTTACTTCATCCATTTTCTTTCTGTTATCCTTTATTAACTCCTGGAGATTGATTTCGTAAGCTTTGAGCTTCACAGGGATCTCACTTAGCTGAATTTCCATGCTGTTTACTTTGTTTCAAGCAGCTTTCAAAGACTCTTCCAATGTTTTTGCTTTTTTCTTGAGTTCAATGATCTCCCTACACAGCCAGAAATCTAATTGGGAAGAAGACTCAGATTTACTGTTAACCCAAGTCATAGGAGTGTTAATTTCTTCATTCTGATTCTTTCCTCTCCAATCCTCAGATTTTTTATTCAAACTATTCCTATCTTCTTCAAAGAGGTCATCTTTGCTCTTTTGTTCCCGCTCATTGATTCCTTCTTCAATTTCCATCTCCATGTTTTGAATATCTTTAAATGTTTGTTAAATAAGGTTACAAAATTATAATCTAATCAAATAAAAATCATCATTAATCCATAACACAACATGTATATATTAATTCACACACATAATCACTAATTCGTTCATTTACATAAGTCATGGATAGTTCTATGGATTCACATAGGTAAAATATATATAACTGGGTATGGATGAGGCTATAAATAGAAAAATCAGTGGCCTCATCATGTTCTTCACATTTCCCACATCTCCTTATTTATCTTTATCCCTAAGGTAAGTAAAGGTATGTGTTTTTCAATTCTATCCTTTTATTTATCTTATTTTCTCCTTACTTCACTTTATTTAACATTAATGTTATGTATCATCATGTTTTTTTCTTGAAGCACCATCCCCTGTTGCACCTACATGATAAGTGATGAGCATAAAGTGGGGCATATGTATACACATAATATTTTCAAAATTTTACCAATTATTGAAACTATTTGAGTACATGCCCTAAGGGGTGCATTGGGAAAGGGGTGGGCAGACCATTAATGCTTTATAGGATTGTTGTCCCTTTTTCCACTTACTATCTACACACTTGTCTTCTAAAAACCATTCCCCTAAGATTTGACTCCCATTTTACATACTCATGTAGTGTTTTAACACCTTCATTATCCTTTCCCTAACTTAAACCCCTTTTTTATAGTTTACATGACTATGTAAACCATATCAACCTTGTATTCTTATTGACAAAACTTATTAGGGTCTAGGTTGGCCCTTAGATGACCTAGTCCATGACCTAGTTAGTTTTTGTAAATTATGATACTAGGTTGATCAATTTTACCTTGTCAATCAAAACTTTCAAAAAAGTTTAGGGTTAGATCCACCTATATAAACACAATCATTTCACCATTTCTAAGAGAAGATAAGAAGTAAGATATATTGCACATCTACTTATCCACCATTCTATTTAGGGAGCAAGCTTAAGGTTTCATACTTTCTCTATAGATATAGATCTTATCTTATGGAGAAGGATTTTGGATGCATTGGTAGGTTATGTAGCCTAGAGCTGATTTATCCTTATCATCCTTACATACCACAAGAACCTCTTGCAAATCACCTTAGCCAAGAGATATATTAAGGATCAACAAGTTCATCTTCAAAGTTAAGTATTCCTAACTTTATTTCTCCTTTGTAAGAGTAGATAGATATGCATTTTCACTTATCTTCCATGCATTAGGATTTTGTATGCATTGTTATGAGTATATGTCTTATATGCATGTTTACTTTTAATTTTTATTACCCCCACTTTGTGCCACAAGCTTTGGTGAGCACTAGATTGGATTTTGATTTACTTGTTATTAGTTTAGTGAATATGAAAACATAGGACTTAGTTAGGTTTATTGCATAGTTTTTTTTGACTAGAGGCTTTAAACCCTCCCTAGTAATATTATTGTGGTAAGAGATCCCTTAATTAGGTTTAGCGGATCCATATTGGTCATGACCCTGATTATCTAATGTATCCCCAATCGATAGTGTAAGTAGGATCTATCTTCTTTGAGCTAGGATTTAATTGTAGATATGTTGTATTTCCCATTGTATACACTTAGTACATGATCATTGTTCACTATTTTTTGCATTTATAACATTTATCTAATAAGACATTATGTATGTGTAGTTTTACATGCATCTTATGTTACTATATTTCTCAATTAATTATGATACTACCATGATATCCAATGGTATCATTAATAATTTATATTTCAATATTTTATATAACATAATTTTAATAACTTTATGATTTTGAACTAAGTTATTTTTTAGGCTTCACATCTCACCTCAAAAGAGGGTGTATATAAAGTGGTTTATCTTAGAGAATAAGTAAAAGGCAAGATTTAATCTTTTGATCATAGTGCATATCTATAATTTACCCATAAATTAATTTTAGACAATAACACTCCATTTAGACAAGGGCATAGGCTAGTCATGTCCAAAAAAGTCCATTGTTATCCTAGCAAGATAAAAATAGTGATTTCCAAAAATTCTTAGAATTGTATTTAACTACATGATAGTTTGTAATGGGTATATACAATAATTTTTATGAATACTCAATTTTGTATCATTTTTTTATCAGAATAGAGGAATTATGCATAACATGTCTTCCAATTATAGATATACTACTCAAAAAATCACATGATATTACTTAGTTTCAAAATATGTATACACTTGTATATCATGTTGGGGGCATGTGCACAGCTCATGGTCACATCCTTGATCAGTTTTACACCAATTTCATAGGAATGGATTATCATGGTACTCTATGTGTTTTATTCATCATACCTAGTTTTATACTAATTTTATACCATAAATTAATCTTCTTCTATTTGTAATTATTGATTCACCTTTTTGTACTAGTTTTGCACTAAAATGATCTAGTGGAATTCATCTAAGGATTCTATGTTACTCTACTACTTTGGGTATTTAATTATCTATATAATCACACCTTAAGTTATCAACCATACTCTCTTATCAATAATTATTGTGGCATGCAGATTCAAATTGAAGTGTTTCAACAAATAATAAATATCCAAGGGTCCTACCCTCTACAAGCACTAATTTTTCACCAAAAAAATAATAGCTTGTGTACCCAATCAGGTGTATTTATTCCTTGTTATTTTATATATAATTTTATTTTCTTTACTTTCATATTTTCATCTTAAGTACCAATTTATACATGTTTCATTATCAATTTACATGAATCATAGTTCAGCATGTGGCCTACACTCAAGACTGTTCTTTGTGGGTAAGTTTAGGTATAACTCTTTTCCTTTTAGTCTAGTACTTTCACTTTGTTTTGAATTATTATAATAAAAGGGGGAAATTATATACACAAAATTAACATTTGTTTCTAAAATAATGGACTTGTTACCACTCCTTATACCCACTTAGCTCATGCCTAATTTCATGGTATTTTAACTACCATTCCTTCACTCCTATTAATATGAATTATTCTTATAAGTAACCAATGATCATAAAATATCCATATTTATCATTCTAAATATCTAAATCTTATCTTATTAATATTCAACACTTCCAACTTAGTTGTCTTTTTTTCTTAGATAAGGCCACTCCTTAGGATAATCTCATTTGCATGTAGTGTTTGATCCCACCAGTCATGTCTTTCCACTAAATAATGGCTAGTTTTTCAAATTCAAATTCATCAAATAGGTCATATCATACATTTTACAAGCCCCATCTGAATGAATTATAAAATGATCACTATAAAGCCACATTTTCAATCTATTATTCACTAAATGCTCATATTATTGAAAATGACCAAAATATCTAATTAAACATTGAGATAAAAGCACCCATTTTTCTAATTTAGAGTCCACATAGCCCTAATATCCCTGAGAAAAATTTGAATACACCTCTAAGGTCATAGGTCAATATTGAATCACTTAATCATACAATGATTGAACCATCACTTAACATTGCACCAGTCTTTTACATACACCACTATAGCATGGGAAAACTACATGGAGTTTGATCCCTCTTAGGATTATTGGTATGTAGGTAGCACTCTACACATGGGGTGTTGAGGTCAATCATAACTTCAACTAATAACCCCTCTATACATTTATTATATTTTATATGCATGAGCTATTGAGATATGGTTTCAAGTGAATAATAAGGTACATAATAGCTCATGTATTAAATCATGCATATCTAATCACATACACAAAACCAATAGGTGAAGGTGCATAGGTCCAAGTTTTCAAAGATTTTAAAAATTTTACTAGACATTTGGATAACCTTAGGACACCAACATAAGCTACTCTATCTAATTTTAGTTTCTTTGTCCTAGATCCCAATAAATCCCAGTTCTTGATTCACAAAGTCATCATACAATCACATAATCAGTCTTGCATTTACATTTACAAACTTACATATCTAATTTGTATCTAAGTTATATTTATTTTTTTAATTTACCATTTTAGTATATTTTTAAATTAATCAAGTTCCAAATCAGTTTGTGTCATTTATTTCATATTTGTAACAATCTTATTTTTCACAGTGATTTGTTTGATTATGATTAAAACTCATTTAATTACCAAATTTGATAAAACATAAGTTTGATTGAATTGTGAATCCTTATTTATCATAAGGGTAATTGGTTTAACAAATATTTCAAATTATACTATAAATTTCCTCATAAAATTAATCTTTCTAAGTAAACATTGCATGCCTTCTTGTGATGCAGTAAACTCAATCCTAGAATAGTCTTTCTAGATCAATTTCTAGACCATATTTGGATATAGTATGATCTAATAATTTACCTTTAGCAATAAAAAATAGTCTTATTTGGGTTGAGGGATACACAAAATTCTATGTATTTCTCAATTTTTGTGCAAATGATCAAGGTGAACCTTATTTTTATTACATAACATTGTTATGTCATAAAGATATGCCAAGATCATCTGATTAATTGACCCTTTAAATGTTGTGTCCATAACTCATTGATAATTTTAACCTACATTTTTAGTCCAAATTTAATTTTATACCTATCATAAGTTATCCATTTGGTAGTGAGTATAGTCTTTTATTAATCCTCTTCCTTCAACTAGACTTATTTGAAGTCAAAAAACCAATCCATTAAAAAGAGAATCTCTCTAAACCAGCCATAGTTTACAATACTTGGTATTTGGAGGGAAAATAATAGCGATACTTTAATGAGGCCTTGTATATATCCATGAATTTTATGTGGAGGCATATGTCCCCATTATTTATTTTGATAAGTACTAAATTTTCAACCCATGTGTAGTGATTTATTGGGTATATAACATGAGCCTCAGTTAACTTACTTAGGTCTAATCTCATCAAAAACTCAATATTTGGGTTTAACAACCTCTACTTCTAACTAACCATTTTTTCATTTGGTTCAAGTTTTCTTGTATGTTTTATGACATATTTATCATATCCCTTTAGGTCCTCATAGTTCCATTCCATTATATCCTCATAATTGGTACATAACTTGACATAGTATTTATGTTCATCCTCTATAATAACATTCCTAAATTTAGGTTCATTTTCACTTATATCATACCCCTTCATAATATTCATCCTTGATTAACATGTTCCTCTTTCTCTCATAAAATTTATCATCTAGGTTGAACATGATTTTTAGGGTTAAGACCATTTGAGTGATCTATTAGTTCTTATCTACATTATCTACTTATCATAAGCATTTTTTATTTTCGTTGAATATTGTTAGATAACTCTACTTCATGTTGAATGAAATTAGAAATTTGGAGGTCACCGTTAAAAAAATTCAAATGAGTGTGGTTTTTTTGAAATGAAAGCAAACTAAAATTATAAATTTTATCTTATTTTTTATCGTGTCTATGAGGATTTGAAAATGAGATCCTATTACAATCATCTTGTTAGCTTATTTATTTTGCTTCCTTTGGATAGCCTAAATGTTAACATAATTGAATGTTTCAAACAAGTCCCACACCTTATTTTTATATGATTTAATAAAGAAAATTTGGGACATGAGTAAATATTTGACATGTTTCACTATCCCCTCATAATCTACATAAATTTTGAGGATCTCAATCCCTTTCCTTTTTATTATTGGAAAACCCTAAATAAGAAATTCATAATCAACTGTATTATTAGTACAAATGAATTGGAGCCAGTGGGATATAAATTTCTTGTCTCCCTTTGGAGATATTTATATTAACCTTAAAATTTCACCATTATTACATTTATCTCCATGAAATAAAATATCCCAAGTTCCCCTCATATATTTCTCCTCCATTTTTATTCTCAAACTAGTTTATTCTCTTCATAGATGTAGTATGTACATATTCTAGTTTATTTAATAAAATAATAATTAATATGGTTTATTCATATTTATATCAAATCCTTATGTCCATTTATTTAAGTATTCATAAGGTATTTACCTATATAATTCATCATCTTCGAATAAAAATTCCTCGTGATCATCTTATAAGATGTAATTATTATCAGCATGATCATAATCAAATTCCTTGACACCATTGACTCAACTAAAATATTGGTTCTTATCCCATATATTATCCTTGGGATCATATGAGACTAAAATAGATATAAATATCCTCTTATATTTGATGATAACTCACTTCAAAAGCATAAGGAAAATGTTGGGGCAAGCTCAATGACTAAGATATCTTGAGTCATTTCAATACTTGTGCTAGTTTGTAGGGTAAATATTAGGTCCTTAATTGTAAAATTGGTTATTATGATAGTCCCATTTAAGTAAAACACTCATTTTTTATTGATTTTATAGTTAATTCCTAAGGCACCATAAATTTTCTTGGGAATTATTGAGTTGATAACTCTTGAATCTATCATACAATTGTGGACCAAGAAGTCCCCATAAGCAAAGAAATGTAGAAAGGAGGATTTATTTTATTAATTTCATCTTAGTAATATACTTGAAAACATGGTTATTTAAAATCCTTAGTATTTTATTAATTCTCTTGGATTAGATAGCATGTTTTTTAGGCCTCATGTAAAAATCCCATTTTTCTACGTAAAGATAACTCTTCCAACATCAAGATATTCACATTAGTCTTCTTAATTTTTTTAACTATATTGAGCAGGTTGGAAGATTATAGCCTTTGAGATTTAATAGTATTCTATATTTTCTTGTTCTCTTTGTTATAGCATTGGGTTGTTTTTCCAAGATCCTAGGATGACTTTGTTTTATCTCAACTACAATGAGCTTACTTTGAGGTAGAATATCTTTAGGAGCTCGGGCATGATATTTTTAAATTATGGTTGGTTTTGAGGTGCTAAGATAAAAAAAACATTTGTGAGTTTTTAAAAAACACCTATTCAATAGTGTTAGGATAGCCTAATGTTAGTGCTCACAATTGTATATGTTTTGTAAGGTAAATTACTATTTACTAAATAGTAATTACCATATGATAAGATAGTAGTTAGTTACATTGGTATATTAACAATATATCACATATTTAGTTAGGTAGTAAAATATATTGTTTATGGAAACAATATATTCTTGCTATACCCTTATCTTTATTAATGGGTGAGTGGTTTGTTAGTGAGAGATATTGGTGGAGATTATATCTCCCCAATTATAGGAAAGAAATTTCTTATATAGTTGTGTAATCATTCATATGAAATATTAGGTGTGAGAAATAATACATTGTGAGTTTTATTATTTTTTATTTTCTAAATATTTTATGTATGGATTTTAGTCTCTATTTAAATATAAAACTAGATATATTATCTGGTATCAGAGTGATCTATGATCTTGTGCATGTGAACAATGAGATTCTAGTAGAGGATAAACATTCCAAAGGAGATTTTTTTTTTATCTCCATGATAAAATGTGGAATTGTATTCAAACCAATTAGACAGTAAGAGATGAAGAATTGAGGGTCAAGACTGTAGAGGAGAGAGGAAAATTTGAAAAAAAAAATCTGAAGGCTTTTTAGAGTTTAAATTGTTCATGTTGCATTGAAATATATATGTATAGGTGTAGGAAGATGCACTCTTGCTAACGTGGACAAAGCCCTTACTAAAGACTCAACCAATTTTGATTAATTTAGTATTTTTATCCATATTGCCTAAAAATGATATATTAGTTTGTTATTTTGACATTTTTGATTTCCTATGCATTTTAATCTTCACTTTGGATTCCATACAAATCTATTTAGAATTTATTGAGATCACCAATCTACAAAATCATCAATAAGCATAAATGGATATGAGACTATAGGTCATGGCATCACTTTTATACTACATTCTTTGAAGTCTACCAAATTTTCCATATCATTTTCTACCATTTTTCATATTTGTGTATTGAATTTCTTCCTATGCATATTATAATTTTTATTATATTCTCCACCAAATGACACTCAACATTATTGAGTGAATTTCACAAAAGTCATATTAAAAATCATATCACTATATTCATGTATCTATAACCACCTACATTGAATAAAACTGATATCTATACATGAGTAAGAAATACACATCATACAATCACCAACATTCCATGAAAGTCATGGATTTAGGATTCTACACCCTTGCCATCCAAACTAAACTCCTATTGCATCAAATATTTATTGGCTAGATCTACATTGTATTTTATTTTTTGGACCTATAGATCCTCTCAGTGCCATGGATGTCTATCCACACAATCTGCATATTTTAAGACATCAAAAAAAGTTTTCAAACAAGACTCGATCCTTTCAAAAATTGGTAGATTTGTTTTATCTCTCTACCATGGATCTCATTTGGCCTATGAGCTTGTCTACATCACTCAAAGGTGTTATATGTTACTCGGTAATGGTTGTTATCAGGCTGGCTAAGTCAAAAGTTACAAGTCTAAATTCATTTTTAATAGTAGAGTCATGTCAAATATTAATGTATGGTAAAATCCATTGTAAGTTTTCTCTATAGATTTGTATTTTAGTCAAATTTAAAGTTATTAATAGTTGGGTTTGTTTATTATGTGTTTTTTTTAAGTTTTTTAGTGTATAGGTTGAAAAAGTCAATACTGTTTAGTAATATATAGTGGTTTTAGATGGTAATAAAGTAATTATATATTACTTTTGTGTCATTACTATTAGATGTTTAAACCATTATATTTGTATCTAGAATATTAGTTTTCTTATAATTATAGTCTTGTGTGTCATGTTAAAAGGTCTATTAAAAAAATTTAAAATGTCATCAGAGTCAATAAGTCTAATTAAATTTTATAAAATAGGTATGTGTGTTTATATTTTTGAGTCATTTGTCTATCAAAAGATTTTGAAAATGTCAAGTTTTTTTAGAAAATTGTCATTGTCAAAAATTATAAAAAGTAAAAATCTCAAAATTAGTTTTGTAATGAATGCATTTTCACTTGTACACAACATCCAATTTATAGGAAGAGTTTTTCCTCGTCTAAGCTTCATCAAAAATCTTGTTGAGTGAGAAACTTATTCGATTAGAGGAAGGAGGAAATGGAGGTTAGAGGTTCTAGATCCTCTCATTAGTCACCAATGATGAGGCCCACAATGATTTGGTGACCTATGTAGTGTGGTGTGTTTTTTCATAATTTTTATTATGTGTGTGCAAATAATAATAGAAGTACAGTCTTGTTCAAGTATTAAAATAAGTGAGCATTCATTTTTGTATTTCCCCTTGAGGTAAAAATAATGACAAGGAATAATAAAATGATGTAGCATTATGTAATTTTATGGGTTAGCCTGTAAAACTTTCATGATGTTTTTGTTGTTGGTTAACCACATGAAAAACCATCCTTTTTATGTAGGTTGGTGGTAAACCAAGTTTAAAACCAACTATTTTTTTTATGTTGTTGGTAAAATGAGTACAAAACCATTTGATGTTTGTAGGTTGGTGGTTAGCCAAGTGAAAAACCATCATGTGAGTTTTTTGTGAGAGTTGCAGTATAGGATGATGTCTTCCCCATGTTTTCACTAATGGGGGGAATATTAGGGATATCCTAATTTTAGTGATCATAATTATATATTTTATATAAGGTAAATTACTACTTACTAAATATTAATTATCATAAGATAAGTTAGTAGTTAGTTACATTTATATATTAACAATATATCATGTATTTAGTTAGGTAGTAAAATATATTGTTTATGGAAATAATATATTCTTGTTATACTTGTATCTTTATTAATGGGTTTGAAATTTGTTAGTGAGAGATATTTATGGACATTATATCTCCCCAATTATAGGAAAGAGCTTTCCTATATAGTTGTGTAATCATTCATATGAAATATTAGGTGTGAGAAATAATACAGTGTGAGTTTTATTATTTGTTATTGTTCAGGTATTTTCTCTGAGTATTTTATGTTTGGATTTTAAACTCTATATCAATATAAAACTATATTTATTAAATGGATCATTTATTTTATTTGGTCACATATTATTATTTAACTTTGGTATTAACCAAATTTTATACATCAATGTCATGGGCATCCATCTCACCAACTATGTAGTTAACAAAGTTGGTATATGGAACCTTAGGGTATTGATTTTTTTACTCTTCATGAATATGAGTAAGGGTTTGTTATACAATGAGTTCCTACACTTGAATTTCATAATCACAACTTTATCAATCAAGAGGCATATTTCTTGGGAAACACCAAAGAAATACTTCATCATCTATGTTATTTTTCACTAGAACTATATCTCTATTAGTATTAGATATGGTTGGATATTTCTAAATAGGTATTTTTATATTAGGTGTTATCTCTCCACTGGATTAAGGAGTATTTTTATTTTATTCAAGATTGTGTGGATATTAAGGTCTTTGCATTTAGGTTTTATACCTTTTTATAGTTTCCATATCTTTATAGATAGTTTTGAGCATGTTTTTAAGCTCATCCATTTCAATGGAATATTGTGAAGTGCTTTTGGATATCTACACTAAGTAGATTTGTATTAGATATTTCTGAATCTATAAGGACTTGAATAGAGATAAACATCTCTGAAAATAATTGCATAGGTGTCATAGGGGAAAGTTTTTGTACTTGAATCATGATATTTTATGTTCTTACAATTATGTTATAAACATATAGTAGAGTGGTACCTCCCATATATTATATCATAATATAAATGTTAGAGTCCAAATCCCTGAGATAATATGAAAATTCTATTTGATTAGAGGGATGGACGTAATTTGGATTATATTCTAATTCTTTTAAAATATGAGATTAATTTCAAATCCATTTTCAATAGAGGCCCTCTTTATCATAGTGAGATGTTTTAGGAGATAAATTATGTCAACCTTTTCAATGAATATATAGTATTAATAGGAAATATTTTAACCAATCAAGGTTTTCCCCCTTCATTGAAAAGGTTGGGAGTATGACTGTAATGTCATCATCTATTATATGGCATACTAAACATTGGTTAGCAACATCTTGAATTTGTTCAGTGGGGGATAAGAAAGGTTTATCCCATGAAATATGGAGAATCCTTTAAAGTTATCGTGGGTATTGGATTATGCATAGAAATATCAAGTGGAATTCCATTTTCAAATGTGATAAAGGTTTGGTTCCTCTAATGAGTCATTAATGTTATACGATGAATAAAACTATGTTTTCTATTAGGATATGTATTTTGGGGTGATGTGGATTTTATCCTAAAATTAGGAGACATGGTAGATATGAATCTTTGAACTAACTTACTACATCCTCTTTTTGGGGAATTTTTAATAATTCAAAGTGTCCCCTTTTTCTATTAGAATGTCTCATTTCAATATTTCACATAGGTTAGGAAACTAATCTTAGAATGTTGGGTTTGACTAAATATTTTTTAGGTGATAGTTTTTTCCTCTTATGATAGAGGAGTTACAATTCTCACCAAAATCCTATATAGTATTGAAGTTAGGAGTATCTATGAAAATCATAAAATCCCCTCCCACTGAGCATGATAAAATGTTATTGGCTTAATTTTGTCTATTTTTATCACCTAAAAATTAGTTAAAATATAGGAAGATCCTCTAGTGTGGGACATTAATATCTTAGAAAAACCTATAGATACAATTGATTTTGTATCTACTCTAATGATAAAAAATAATCCAAAGTTATGATACATTATAATTGATGGGGTTTATTACTTATATATGAAAGAATAAATCAATTCATCAATTTAAGAATGTGATTTGAACACAGTTTAATTTAATGAGACTTCAGGGTGATATCTTAATTGAGTGTAAAAAATAAATTAGAGAAAAAATATATTATTAAAGGGTAGACAAATAAGAACCAAAATTATATCTATCAATTTCAAAAGTATACATATAAGTAACTCCTAATTAACATTAAAATGGTTCATATTAATTAATGCATGAAAAATAATTAAGGATTATATATTGTGCTATAAGAATACAAGGATTTTAATAAATAAGTAATCAACATTTTTTCTAGGAGTGCATGATAATTATGAAAGAAAAAATATAGATAAGAATTATAATTATTAGTTGTTAAGTACTTACTCATTAATTATATTCAATTCATTTATATGTAGTTTTCATGCCTTTCTTATGGAATTTCAATCATGCCTTGTATGCATGGTAGAACTCATATTAAAACATTGTCTATATGTCATTAATTTAATTCTCAACACAGATTTTCCATTTTATATTACTTCTAATTTTGTACTTGATATGACTATGTATGTTTGTCCATGTCACTTTACATATTTTAAAATATAAGACCTTAAAAACATTCCCATAAGTTTCATTTGATTTTCCTCATACAATAAATCTCTAATATTATCTCTATAAAAGTGGGTGTAGATGGATAGAGGATTTATGAAGGGTCCAAGTTGTGTAGATAAGCATATTTGAATTTATTTATAAAAAAATATATCTTTGAGATTTTAATTCTTACTTACCTTTAGTTTTTTTGTTTTTTTTTTTGGTTTCATAACTTTGTAAAAGAAAATATACATAGATAAACAATATAAAGCATTTATTGAATGGTGTGATGGTCTTTCCCATGCATCAATCACAATTTTTACCATTAGATCCTTATTGATCGATCAATTAGAGATATTTATTTGAGAAACAAATCAATCCATGCCACTATATATAGGCCAATCAAATGGCTTGGGTTTAATGATAGAAGGATTATGGGACCTAGGATCCATGTCTTTTAATTACAATCTTGACTTTTAAAACAAAGAGAATCATATGGTTGGAGATCAACATATAAAATATGATCTAATTATCTAAAATTGATGAAATATTTATCCAACTTAAATTTTCCATGTGTAATTTCAACTTTTCAAAAGTTTTAAATGTTGGATCCTTAGATCTAATAGCTTGATATCCTTTTTTGAAAGTAGTTAATCCAATGGACTAAGGCATTTCTCATAGATTGAATAATCAACTTAATTAAAAATAACTATTGTCATTATATTTAATAAGATCTAAGGGATTTAAATTTATAGTTGGAGTTTTATACTTAATCAATTTTATGAATCATTTTATATGATAGCTAATGAAATGATAAATATCAAATGATTATACCATGGTAGAAGAAAATTTAATCAATTTGATGTAGTTGAGACTTGATAATATGAATCAATAGATCATTAAAATTATCAAAATACTTCGAGGATATTCTTTCATTTTTGTGAATCCTCCACACATTTTAAACAATAGAGAATAAATAAATTAAATAAACCTAGACTTAGATGAGGAAATTTGAAAAAACTCCATTAATTAATAATTGAAAGTGATAAATCACTCTCATTTCACATTCTATATTTTATGAAATGTATTATTAAATCCTTAAAGTATAAATCCTCAGTTTAAAATTTTGAATCTACACTTAGTTTCATCAAAACTTTTAGGGGTTGGAATTAAGGTGAACCCTAATTCACATCAAGCCTTTTTTTTTTGTTTCAATATTTCCAAATGCCCTATATCACCAAGGTTAATAATTTCATGTTTAATATTCAAATGTTTCTTAAACCACTTCCATTCCCTATTATCACATAGTTTTATAATCACTTAATTTTTATCATTAACTATTATCATGGTCTTTGATTTTGCATGGTTATTATATAAATTTTTAGAAACTTTTTATACTTATGGCTCAATATGATATTATGTTCATAGCTTAGGAAAAGTTTATTTACGATAAGTCTCAATTCCATTCCATGTTTTTCTATTTAAACTTTCAAATAAAAAGTAACTTCATATTCTACTTTTATATTAGTATTTAGGACTTATATGATGTTATAACCACTATTTTCAGTTAATAACTAGTTCTTTATATCGAGTTTTACATCATTGAATAAATGTCAAAAATTGATTCTAATGGGTCTTCTATCTCTACAAGATCTTGTGTCCTTCACAAGACACCACACTCTAAATTATTTTCTTAAAAATAGATCTTCCAATCTAATAACCAATGCACATGGGATCAAATAATTTAATACAACTATCAATACAAGGGATATTTATGACCAAGTGACTACAACTATAAACATTGATATCAAAATAATTATTTATTGTAAATAATATTCCTTGCTTATATAACTATAAAAAATACTTATTGGTCATATAAATCAAATATAAATGATAAGGAAAAATAAAACGTCAATCACCTAGACATATGTGATTCAACTATTATAATTAATAAAATATGTAGATATCAACCTCATTCCTTATGCCTCTATGTTTTTACATTGACCTATAATCTCACATGTAGGCTAAAGACTACTATTAGTTCATAATTTGATAATTTGTGAAGGTACAAAAATTTATGGAAATTTGAACAGTATAAATATAAAGATGTCTAATGTGGTATGCAATATTAGAAAAAACTATCATCATCCAAAATAATATTTCTAAGAAACTCAAAATCATTGAGATAGACAGTTAGAAGGAATATTTCCTAAATCTAACTGATGCTAAATCTAATAGCTAGATTTAAGTGATTTTTTCCATTTATTGTCTATTGTACTTTAATAATTTAATCCTCTTTGATGTCTAAAAATAAATTTAATCCTATCTATTACTAGTATGCCCTAAATACACACATAGAGATATATATTCTATAGGAATGTGTGTGTACATATGTACATAAATATATGTGTGTGTAGACACTAAAATTTAATATTTAAGTGTTTGATAATGTTTAATCTTGACATCCTTACCTTACTTGGTCTATTTACATTTATTTTAACTTGTAATCTCTATGAGAGTCTTAAATATTATAATAATTAGATTAAAAATATTAAAAACATCATTCAAGCATCCCTATTTTTTCTCTAGAGTCATATTAGCTAAAATACAATAGTCTATGTCCTTCTAGGACAATAACACCCTAGGTAGATAAGGTCACAATCCATCTTTGTCCATTAATGTGGCCTTGTCCCCCACACTTAAATAATAACTTTTAAAATTTGAGACATTTCATATAAACTCTCCCACACTTTTATCAAGGTTAGTTAATGGAAATATTATAAATATTTCTCTATCTAAGCACATTAAGGTCATTTAATATACATCTAACAATCACTTGGATGCTCTACTACACATTGATCAAAAGGGCACTAATTTTTCCAATTTCAATTCTTATTTATTCTAATAATAAAAGGCCAAATTTAAAACTATTTTATTATAGTTCAATGGAATTCATTGTCAAGCATTCAATTCAATCTATCTAGCAGAATTCATATAGAAAATATCAAGATTTAAACACTCACTCTAGGAGAGAGAACTAAATCATCTTGAGGCATTTTTGTGTTATTTAGGTAGCACTTAAATTGCATGGGAATTTATAAGGATAGATTAGATATTCCCATTTCCTAATCCTCACTTTTTATTTGATCATTATTTGGTTTATTACATAATAAATATGGTTTTACTTTATAAGATCTTATATGCATGAAATCAACTCCTAGAGGATATCAATAGATCATCACTAACAATTGATGGCTCCAAGAATGGAGATAAAGATTCAAAAATTACATCATGAATATTTTATTTCCACACAAAAGATAATCATATATTATTTCAAGATTCTTTTTACAAAGAGAGGTGAAGCTTTAAAAAGCTTTACAGGTGGTTACAGGGAGAAAACCAAATTTCTTATGTAATCGACTTATATAAAAAATAATAATTAAAAAATTAAATAAATAACGTTGGATCATTAAAAATAATCCAAAAAACTCCCCCTTGATCTAAATGGGTATCATATATGAATGAACTGGACCAATGACTCTGAAGTCATCAAAGAAACTCTATCACAACTACAAATGGTGTATTGTACCTCCTAGTATTGATTAAGACTAATGTCACTTCATACAGAAGCATGCCATATGAATTATGGCATAAAAATTTGATGAACATGATTTAGGCCTGATCATCCCCTATAATCATCATATTTTACTATTTCGACACCTAAATCTAGCCACTAATGACCATCAATCAAGCTTTTAACCAGTTTCCCCCAAAATGCATAATTTGGCCTAAAAACACTTAAACATATTAAATGAGCTGAAATTGATATATTTAAATGTTGATTTTGGCTAGAATATCTTTAAATGTGATAATGAAATTTATGAAACAATTAACTTTGATCAAATCATTTCGAGTCAAAATGCAAATTTTGCACTTGGGTGCTCTAGATTGATCTTTTCTATCAAAAATGTTGTACGAGACATGTGAATTTTTTATTTTGGGTTGAAAACATCCTAAATGGGTAACAATTCCAATTCATCTAACATCGACTTCCAATTCTAATCTAGTCAAATTTTAAGCCAATAATATGACATTTTGACTAATTTGATTAATTTATGCATAAATTACCAAGGTTTTGCATCAAATTTGACTAATCATTTTAAGTATAATTAAAAAAATCAAGATATTAAGTTAATTTTACATGAAATTTTTTTAATATTTATTTTTAGAAATTGATTTTCATTAACTAAATCATCAAACTACATCATCCTATAGGGTGACATCCACAAGCCATAAATGCCACAAATATCTAAATTAATGCCTCCTATGCCTCATTAAGACCCTCTATGCCTAGTTAAGGCCCCTTTATCCCAAATATTTATGATCCTATTTATGAATTTTTATTACATAATTTAATTAATCCTTAGCCACACATCTTCATCTTGAGATGGATGGTTCACGTTAATTCTAAACCATTCCAAAAATTTATAAATAGGAGGCCTTGCCTATTGAATTTTAAGATATTTTATACCAAAATTATAATGCCTAAATTCATTCAAATAATTTCATATTATTTTTATAATTCCCAAATTTTGATCTAATCCAAGTCAAGTCAAAGCCAAACAAGGTGTCAAGGAGAGATGGAGGTAGCCACACTTCATTGATGCAAACTTCATGAGCACAAATAAATCAAGCACTATAACAAGCATTTTGGATCATCCAAGGAAGGTGAAGGAAGGTCTTTCATGTTTTAGTTGTGTTTTCCATTTTTGTTTTGTTAACTCAGCTCCCCCTAGTAACTAGGCCTAAATATGTTATTCTAGTTAGTGTGTTCATTTCATTTTGATTTCATTTTATAACTAACATGATACTAACCATCCTCTCTTGAGTCAAATTTGTAATATATATACTGTAGTAGAACCCAATCAAAGCCTATTCAACTACATCGACCCACATAAGGTACCACATAAGAATCTCTCCAAGTGATAACCCTATACTCTATATAACACATCTCTTGATGCCCAACAAATGATAAAAACCTTTGCTCAACACTGTTGGTACTAGAAACTCTTATCAACTCATACTATCACTAATGACTGATTGAATTCCAACTAATGCCTAAATATTATCCCACTATCAAGTGAGAGGTGAGAAGTCATGCATTGAGAGAAATAAAAAAATTAACTCTATCCACTCCATGTCATGAATATCATATATAGAAAGCCAAAAATGAAACTAAAATCAAACTCACAAGCCAAAATTTGCCATTCAAGCATCGAACCCATACTTTGAGTGAATAGCTAACTAGAAAGGGTAATTATCCTCTAGGCTCCAACAGATCCTCCAACCTCTAATTTTTACTTATATGGTGTCAATAAAAAGTATCCAAGGACTTATAATGGATGGTATTGTCTCTAAGAGCATAATAAAGAAGTGATAATGTGGGAATTGTTATTTGAAAGGTGTCAATTTTGACCAAAAATGCACCTTTATACATTAGTTTCATTATATTGGTTAAAAAAATCATATAAGGACACTCTAAATTAAAAAATTGACCATTTAATTGTATCCAAAACATCTAAAAACCTATATTTTAACTAGTCACATGACCACCTTTGCATAAAATAATGACTAGTCGAAGAAAAGTATCACAATACAAGGCTTTCAATGTTGAATGCGAAAAACAAATGACTAGTTTTGGAGGTTTTGAACCCTTGAATCTTCCTATTATAAAATACTCACAAAATATAACTTGTCCTAAAAGTATTTGTAATACATGAAAATAGAATATTATATTTGAATGCTAGTATTTATGTGTTTAATTTTTTTTTTAAATTTACTTGCATAGAAAATATGCATTCACTCATTCATTCCTAAATTGATTTGTCTTAAAAATTGCCACTACACAGTTTTAGACCCCACTTTAAACCTAATATTTGAGAAAATTAAATCAAAGATAAATATTAATACTTCTGCATCATGGTATGACTGTTACAGGATGCCATGTTTTTGTTGCAAACATCAATTATGCTCAAAATTCTATACAGTTTCCATAGAGAAGCATTTTAGACCATACAAGGTTATAAAAACTAGGGTTTAAGTGGATTTAATCTTGCCAACATCAAAAAAAAATATCAGATCAAAATTTATTCAAATGAAATGCCATTACTACATTTATGGATCATATAGTTTCATGGATAGGTTGTATAAGTGCATATATTGCTCTAACTTGGTTTTGAAATCCATACAAAATAGTAAAATAGATCTTTAAAATGATTTTCAAATCATATAAATGTAAAACTATTGCATCAAAATACCATTTTACTCTACTTGAGCTTTGGAGGGCTTCTAATATCTTCAAACATTTTCTCTTTTGCACACAGACCTTCATGTAAACTTTTACATTCACCTTCATGTAGCTCAGGCTTCACATTCACCTTCAAATCCTTTTTGATGTGGCTCTAATACCACTGATAGATATAAAAATGGGAGATAAATATTCAAAATTAAAATAGGAAGAGCCATCATTGAGAGCCTGGCACTTAGGGAAACCACTTGACCCTTCAAAAAGGAGGTCAAATAAAATCCATATACAAAGACAAATACAAGGCCACAATGTACATCAAGGTTTTTGTAGGTATGATAGCCCTTCAAAATTCAATGATCTACCCTAGAAAGTCATCACACATCCTTGGAAAGTTAACACCAATAGTTTAGGGGTCTAAAATAGTCAATAATGATGCACTCGGTCTAATGCCTAGCCTTGGATAGTTAAAAAAGCCCTATTTTTAGCTTTTACATCATGAATATTGTTTTTCAACACAAAATATAATCATATATTATTTCAAAAATATTTTTACAAAGAGAGGTGAAGCTTTAAAAAGCTTCATAGGTTGTTACAAGGAGAAACCCAATTTTCTCGTGTAACTAACTTATATTAAAAAAACTAATTAAAAAATTAAATAAATAATTTTATATTATCAAAAATAATCCAACCATAGTTGCATGTACTCAAATAGAAAAATCACTCACACAGTCAAGTAGGATGTAGTTTTAGTCAATAGAAAAGGTTGTAATGCACCCTGTCCACCTAAATTCCACTTGTCCTAGTACATCATGAACTTGAAATTTTTATTATGGTATAGTTTATATATCTTTCCATATAATTTATCATTAGTAGTCAGCATAAATTAGATCCAAGCTTGTTTGCACATTTTGTTTAAATTTACTATTTATAACTCATTTCAAATTACTTATTTTACCATATTTTACATTTAGATTTTGTATATTATATATATCTAAAAGAGTTTTTAATAGTTTTATGTTTATTATATTTTATTGTTAAACCTAAAAAAATATTAAACATTCATGTGAGCTCGTAATTATTTTTAGAACATTGTTTGTTGTTTTCTTGATTTTTATCCTAGGATTTCATATAAATTTATATAAATTCCTAACACTGAAATAAATAAATTTCAACCTTGGATGTAAATTAGACACTATGAATAAATATTCTTCAACCTTGGATACTTATTTGACAATGAATAGATTATCTTGTCACCTTAGATAAACATCTAACACTGAAGTATTTCTCTTTGAACCCGGGTTGAAATTTGTTGATATTTATAAAAAAAATATTTTGATTTTATTTTCTCTTTGTTTTCTATTTCATGTTTGCTTGTTTTTAGAAATTGTGTTTCAATAGTTTTAAAACTACTTAGTGATTACCATTATATACTAAGTGGTGATTTGTTTTACAAACATCATGGTGTACTACCCCAATACTAAAACCATTATGTAACACTAAACATGGAGTTTAGCTTCCCCATACCTTCTTATATATATATATATATATATATATATATATATATATATATATATATATATATATATATATATATATATATATATATATATATATATATATATATATATATATATATATATATATATATATATATATTATTACTAGTAAAAGAGGGGTTTTTTAAAACTAGGAACCCATACCCTAGAAAGGAAACAAGAAATAAAGGAATAACAAGCCAAGAATTACAATAATATCAACTACATTGAAACCGTATAACCCCAAAAAATAAGAAACAATGGCCTAATAAGCCATGATTTTCAACAAGAGTATTTACACTACAACACAAAACAACTAAATAGTTGAATCATAATAAGGAAACAATTGAATAAAATGAAACATAGGAATAAAAATATTACTAATGAAGTCCATCCTCAATGGGTTTTGACTATGATCCCTTAAACCTATTTGAAATAACCCTTCTAAGCAACACAAGCAAATCCAATTAGTGAAACACCAACTGAAGTTCAATAGAGCAAATGTGCCAACCAAGCATTCATCATGAAACAAAAGCCAAGATTGACCAAAAAAAATCAAAAGTACTAACATTTTAATCCATGGGATTTGATCAAGATGGTTACATGGAACTAGTCCTAAACCTATGGAACTAAAACATACATAGGGGTTTTTGAATGGTGTTGAGGTTAACATACCCCCATTTCTAAAAAATGGGGACCCATATGTCAAATTGTGCAAATTTTTTCCATAAGATTAAAATTCACTTGGTCAGAGTATAATTAGCATGATTGTACATTATTTTTTATTTTAATATCATCTACACCATGGTATAGCTAACTTATTTGTTCATAGTTTTGCTTTGATCTTATCTAAAGGAATATTTGTGTTTCAGGTTATAGGTTTAATGGAGCCTATTTGGGGTTGAACATGCTTAGGGTTTTTTTGTGCTTCAATGTTTGATTGATATTTTTAACTATCCTTGGTCTATAATTGATTCATATTCATCAAACCTATCCTAATGTTTTTATTACACCTTTTAGTTCAAATTTCAAATTGGCAAGAGCTTTTATTTTAATTTTAAGCGAGAACAATTTAAATGCCATGGACTTTGTTTAATTCTTTGTCCTAAGGCTTGGTTGAGTTTTTCAACACAACCAAACCATAGTATAAAATCTATGCTTAGTCCCTTTTTATGTCCTAAGTCCCCCCTTTTGGTCTTTTTATCATTCATAAATTCCTTTTATTATATGTTTCTACCTTTTGCGTATTTTTTTTAGGCTTTTCCTTAGGAGTTTTGTCCCAAAAAAATTACCATTTGGGTTTTATGTTTTGGATACTTTATCCAAGTGCTTGTGAAATTTTGCCCTAAATTATTTTTTCAAAGCTTATCCTTTGGTATTTTTTTGAAGGGCACATACCCTTTGGGTTTTATAAAATGATCCTTCGAGCCCTTGAAACATATCCTTTAGACTTTTTGTTTAAGGCCAATTTTCCTTCGAACGTTTTGGTTAAAGCTAATTATCCTTTGAGATTTTTATCCTAGATTTCTTTCAAACATTTTGTCTAATAGAGTACCTTTCTATACTTGTGTTTTTAATATTTCATTTCCTTTTAATATTTTATCTAACAAAATTTGATCTTTAAGGGAAATGTGTTGAACATTTTGCCTAAGACAATATCCCCAAAAGAATGATCCTTTAGAAATTTTGAAAGTGCCCTTTAGATTCTTGAAATATCCCTTTAGGTTTTGTGTAAATTACACTTTGGGGGCTTTAAAATGGACACCTACCCTTTCAGATTATCCTTTGGGGATTTTTTTAATGTGCCTTTTGGGATTTTTGTAAGGGACACCTTATCTTTAGACTTGCCCTTCAGGATTTTTGAAATGGTCTTTTGTCTAACTCAATTATCCTTAAAAATTTTGAAAGTGCCCTTTCCCCCATGGAAATTTTCCTTTGGGACCTTTGTCCTAGTAAAATTCCATACCAAGTGTTTATGCCATGGTCATTTTAATATGTTAGCCTAAGACTTTGGATTGAAGCCTTATCTTTTCAAATCAAAATGAGAACATTAATTTGAACCTTTAGCTTAATTTCTTATTATTCTCATGATTTAACTTCAATATTTCCTATTGTCTATAGGAACCAATCTCACTTGGATTAATGGACATGTTTTGGATGATCATGACTTCACCCCCATCCAATGTCGCTAAAACTTGTTACTTGTGGTGGAAGATCAATGGAATATCATTTGGGAATAAGCATGTTTAAGTTGATATTTATTTATCATTGGTTAAATATTAATTGGATCCATGTTTAAAACATGCCTAATGTTTTAACCTAAGTCCCCTTTTGAATTGAATTCAAACTTTTATGGGGACAATTATCATACCATGGACTTAGTTTATTTTTTATCTTAAGTATTGGTCACATTTTTTAACACGACCAAACCTTAAGCTAAAAATCCTAGCTTGGTTTAAATAATTTCATGGTCCCTTTGTTATAAAGCTTATCCTAAAGCCTTATCCTAAGGTTTATCATATTTATCAATAAGATGAAAACCTTAGGCTATGCCTTTAAGCTACATCCTTTTATTTTTATGGCATCCTTTTTATTTTTTTCCCAACCCTAGTCCAAAGTCTTTATGTTGAGTCCTTTTGGATTTATGGGGTCCCATATATTATGTTCAAAACTTATCTTAATTTTTAATCCTAAGTTTAAATCTTAACTTTCATTATTCTATGTAGGATTAATGACCCACATTTAAATGGAGGACCAAGATCGAACAGAGTGATATTGATGATAAAAGGCCATGCTCCCAGTTTAAACATCAAGCACTTATTAGGATCAATAGCCTGGATTTAACTGGAGGATCCTAATCAAATGGAGTGTATATATTCAAAGTTTTAAAAAAGCCCTTAAGACAATGAAATGGTGACAAGTGTCATGATTTCATCCAAAGAATAATGAATAACCAATGGTGGTTTATTCCATGTATCGTGATCAAATGAATCATGTTCACTCTAATGGAATAGATCTGATGAAATGAGTTCAATGTTTAAAAGTTAAGCAATGGTCCCTAGCATAAATCCTGAGTAAGTTTAGATGATCGATGGTACATGATAATTCATACCCACTAGATCAGATGGTTCATGATCAAAAAATACTTTTTAACATATCTTAGATCAAATATGATAATGACACATGTCATAATCATGTAAAATATAGCTGAGGTAGCCAATGACATTCAAATCCTGAGACCAAAATCAATGAATGGAATCAATATATATAAATTAATTATATGGTGTGAGATGAAGGGAATATTTTAAAATTCAATAGTAATTATTTGAACATTGACAAGCAATTTTTTCATTAAAATTCCACATAAATTCCAAGACAATGCCACATAAGCAAAAAGTAATGGAAATTGAAGATCTAGTATACCCATAAAAATAAAATACCATTGCAGGACTTAAGGCATAATGCTCACTTAACCCAAAATGCTTCCACCATTTGAGCACTATGAAACCTTTAGGTAAGTCCCAGCTTGACCCTGTATTCACCATAATCAAGTACAAAGAGATAAATTATCACATGTATGAATATGATCTGACCCATAATCAACTAGTGGGTCCCAAGATTAGGTGAAATAAGAATGTTATTTTGTAACCATAATTGTATTATGTTTTAAAATAGGACATACTTTTTATACATGTGTAATTTATAAGATCACATTATCTATAGGCCAGTTCATTAGAAAAGATCATTTATTCTAGTAGAAAGGACAATTGTCCTATACACATGTTCAAATGTAACTTGATATCACTGACCAACATGATGCCTTGTATCTTATAAAAGGATCATTGTCAATTATCAAAATATGGAAGGAGTTATTAGAACCATATTAATTTTTAAACTTTGAGCAATTAATATAAGCAAGGAATTTTATAAATATTATACAATATTTACTTGTGTGAAGTGACATATGGTTTCTCTCTAAGTTGTTTGGTTTCAATTTAAGATTTGAATGGTTCCTATGGATTCTTGGTGTGTACATTTTATTTTAGAGATGTTAACTTGTGCTAATTCTAGGTTAATTGAAGGTTCCTTAGTTTGCTTTATTTTATTTACTCTACATTTGTATATGTGCATTAACCATCTGCTTATAAGAGTAAATATTTAAATCAAACTTGGTTATAATCTGCATTATTTCTCATAGTCCTTAGAAGTCTACCTGATACATGATGTGATTTGGGCTTAATTTGTTTCATCTTCTAAATTGGTTAAGTACATATTTAGATGAAATCTAAACTTTGTCATAATGTATGAAACAAGACCAACAACATCTTTCTTTCTACCCTAACCTTCATTTTACTTCTTTTTTGACCTGATCACCTTAGTTTGAATTCTATTTTAATCATCCATACTTAATATGGTTCAAAATCTGATAACTAATTTTTTTCAATTGTAAAATCAAGTGGGAAATTTTGGAGAAGGCTCTAATAGAGGCTATGTTTCTCAAAGGTTCAATAAGTTTCATGTTAACAACTACAATGAGTCATATGAGAACATACATGAAATTAATCTTTGTGATATAGGGCTAGCTAATCATTATAATGTCTTAGAATCCTGTCAAAGTGAAAGGGATACATATGAATCTATGCTTAATCAAGACACTATTGCAGGGACATCTCGCTTTGTAAGAACTTCTAAATCCTTCATGCAGGCTTTTGATTTTCCATTTTAAGAAGAAATTAAATCAGAAGATGATCTATAAAATGAAATGGATGCTCAAAATGAGTATCCCCATGAAAAAGGTCAGATACAAGCTGACCTATCTCTAGAAAGTAGCTATGAAGGCAATTCATATGAGATCATTGTTGAAATAGAGTCTACCCCTGAAGAAGAAGACCAGTGGCAACATTTATGCCATGATTTTTTAAAATAAATAAAGGTATTTCAAGATAGCAATATCATTCTAAATATCCCAAAGAAAGATGAGTTGGGACTCGATTGGGTAGCTGAGATGCCATCCTACATGAAGGATGAAGATGAAGCAAGTGAAAAAAATCAAGAATTTTCTTATGACACCTTCAATAGGGTGTAATTATGTGACCAAATTGATTTAAATGGTAGGTTATGAATGAATTTCATGTTCTTTTAGCCAATTAGGATGAATTAGAATTTCAAGATGACTTGGAAAGTTTTGGTACAAATATTGGTATTCCATCTCCACCTCAAGATGAGCTTAATGAAAACATTAGGACAAGAATGCTAGTTGAGCTACCATCAATAAATGAGGATGATACAAGTCACTATCTATCTATGACTGAAAGGGAATTAGCAGTCCCAATTTAAGATAGAAGGATTTGGGAAGAAGATTATTGTGCCTTAGAATCATTCCTTCGACCTATATATATAAGCATGTTGATAGGGGACCAAGCTATATCACCTAAAAGACACAAGCATAAAAGGGCTCCTATTCACAAGAAGAGGCCATTGAATGGAAGTAATCATGTTCTAAGGTTCTGTAATAGACTAAATAATTTTCCATTTGATCTTGGAGGTAATTAATTTATGTAGTTAGTGTATGGCTTAGTTTAGTTTCTTTCTTGTTCTTTGTTTCTTCATTTTTTCCTTTATGTCCCTTGTTTGTATATAATGTCTGTATATATTTGGATTTCTTTTGTCCTTTGTTCCTTACTTTTGAATAAGTCCTTTTGGACAATTTTGAGCTCAATTTTTACCTAAACTACCCAAGAGTTTCATAGTTTAAAAATTTAGGTATGATTTCTCAACATTGGTTGATCATGGATTGTTGAAATATGAGTTTGATGTTATAGTTCAGAGAAACTGAAAAATATGGATGGATAAGTTAATTTTCCTTGAGATCTTAAGAATTGTTTCAATCTAAACTTGGTTTTAAGAAGGATTACACATGTAGGATGAAAACTTAAATTATTGAATCACAATCATGATTTCACTTTAAAAACATTAATTATTTGGGATAAATTTTATAGCCAATGATGATTGTCTAAAAATCAAACACTTGACCAAATCCTTAAACTTGGCTAACCTAGATCCCAACCTTTACTAGAAATTCAAATTGATCTAAAAAAAAAAAGAAAAAATAAGATATTATTGCAAAATTAGAATATTTCTAAGTAGAGGTGATTTTGGTAATCTCCACTAGGGCTATGAATGCCTAGATGGTAATGGATCAAGGCCTTGAATGGATCCAAAGGCATCTCTATCAGGGGTATGGATGTCTAGATGGTATTAGAGAAATGCCTAAGCCTTCTTTGAGCCAAATCATGGTTATTAATGAATATTCAAACATGAAAAAAGTCAATGTTAATGATTAAAGCCATGAACCTAGAATTTGTTCTCTAAATCCTTTGGCAATCAGTAAGTGGAATCAAAGCACACACATAGCATGACGGAGTTTTGATTTTTGATATTAATCTTAATAATGGTGTTTGATCAAATGGAATAAGTAACTTAATTATCAATCAGAACTAGAGTATTTGAATTATAACATATTACTATGTTTCCCCCAAAAGTCTCTATTTATTGAGGTCAACATACCCCTATTTATGAAAAATGGGGAACCATGTGTCAAATTATGTAAATTTGATCCTTAAATATTAAAATATACTTGGTCAATGTATCATTAGCATGATTGCACATTAATTTTTATTTTAAAATCATCTACACTATGGTCTAGCTAACTTATTTGTTCATGGTTTTACTTTAATCTTATCTAAAGTGCTAACATTAGATATTTGTGTTTCAAGTTTCAGGTTTAAAGGAGCCCATTTGGGGTTGAGCATGCTTAGGGTTTTTTTGTGCTTTAATGGTTGATTGATATTTTTAACTAACCTTAGTCTATAATTGATCCATATTTAAAACTCCCAGCCTAATGTTTTGCCTAGACCTTCTAGTTTAAATTTAAAATTGGTGGGAGCTTTTATTTTAATTTTAAGTGGGAACAATTTAAATGCCATAGACTTTATTTAATTTTTTATCCTAAGGCTTGGTCATGTTTTTCAACACAACCAAACCTTAGTATAACATCCAATATTAATCCATTTTTATGTTCCAATTCCCCTTTTTGGTTTTTTTATTATTCATAAGGTCCTTTTATTATATGTTTCTACCTTTTGGGTATGTCTTTTTAGGATTTTCCTTTGAAAATTTATCCTAAAAGAATTACCCTTCAGGGTTTATGTTTTGGATACTTTGTCCAAGTGTTTGTGAACTTTTGTCTTGAACATTTTTGCCAAAGCTTATCCTTTAGGATTTTTATGAAGGGTGCATACCCTTCAAGTTTTCTAAAATTATCCTTTGATCCCTTGAAACATATCCTTCAAACTTTTTGTTTAAGGCTAGTTTTCCTTCAGACCTTTTGGTTTAAGCCAATTATCTTTCAGGATTTTTGTCCAAGATTTATTTCAAACATTTTATCTAATAGAGTACCTTTTAGTACTTGTGTTTTCAATGTTCCATTTTTTTTGAACATTTTCTCTAACAAAATTTGGTCTTTGGGGGAAATGTGTTAGACATTTTGTCTAAGAAAATTTCCCTAAAAGAATGATCCTTCAGAACTTTTGAAAGTGTCCTTCAAATTTTTGAAATAACCCTTTGAATTTTGTGTAAATTACCCTTTGGGAGATTTGAAATGGACACTTACCCTTTGATATTATCCTTTGGAATTTTTGAATGTGCCCTTTACACTTTTTTTAAGGGCCACCTTATCTTCAGACTTGACCTTCAAGCTTTTTGGCATGGTCCTTTGCCTTCCTCAATTATCCTTTAGAATTTTGAAAGTGCCCTTTCCCCTATGAGAAGTGCCCTTCAAGACCTTTGTCCTGGAAAAATTCCCTACCAAGTGTTTGTTCCATAGTCATTTTAATATGTTAGCCTAAGACTTTGAATTGAAGCCTTATCTTTTCAAAGTGAAATAAAAACACTAATTTTAGGATTTAGCTTAATTTATTATTATTCAAGTGCCTTAACTTCAATATTTCTTATTGTCTATAAGAACTGATCTCACTTGTATTAATGGACATGTTTTGGATGATCATAGCTTCTCCCCCTTCTAATGTTGCTAAAACTTATTGCTTGTGATACATGATCAATGGAATATCATTTGGGAATAATAATGTTTAAATATTTAAGTTGATCTTTATTTGTCATTAGTTCAAGATTAATTGGATCCATGTTTAAAACATGCTTAATGTTTTAACCTAGGTCCCCTTTTGAATTTAATTCAAACTTGCATGTGGATAATTTTCATACCATGGACTTAGTTTAATTTTTATATTAAGGCTTAGTCATGTTTTTCAGCACAATCAAACCTTAAGATAAAAATCCTAGATTGGTTTAAATAATTTCATGGTTCGTTTGTTATAAAGTTTAGCCTAAAGCATTATCCTAAGGTTTTTACATATTTATCAATACGATGAAAACCTTAGGTTATGCCTTTAGGTTATATCCTTTTATTTTTTTGGGGTCCTTTTTATTTCATTCTTAACCCTAGTCTAAATTCTTTATGTTGAGTCCTTTTAAATTTATAGGGTTTCGTATATTATGTCCAAAACTTAGCTTAATTTTTTATTCTAAGTTTTGATCTGAACTTTCATTTTTCTATACAGGATCAATAGACTACTTTTAAGTAGAGGACCAAGATCAAACAGAGTGAGATCGATGGTAAAATACCATGGTCCCAATTTAAACATCAATCACTTATCAAGATCAATGACCCATGTTTAAGCAAAGGATCCCGATCTAATGGAGTGTATATAGTCAAAGTTTCAATAAAGCCCCTAAGATAACAAAATGGTGACAAGTTTCATGGTTATAACCAAATAATAATGAATAGACAATGGTAGTATATTCCATGTATCATGATCAAATGACTCACATTCACTCAAATGGAATAATCTGACTAAGCGATCTTAATGTTGAAAATACAAGCAGTGGTCCCGTGATTAAATCCCAAGTAAGTTTAGATGATCAAAGGTACATGTTGATTCATACCCACTAGATTAGATGATACATGATCAAAGATGAATTTTTAATGTATCTTTGAGTAAATATGGTAATGACATGTGTCATAACCAAGTAAAATGTAGTAGATGTAGCCAATGGCATTCAACTCCCAGGACCAAGATCAATGAACAACATTGATCTATGTAAATTAATTAGATGGTATGAGATTAAGGGAAGATTTTAAAAGGAAATGTTTATTATTTGAACATTGATGAGCATTTTTACCATGAAAATGTCATGTAGGTACCAGGATGATGCCACATAAGTAGAAAGCAATGAAAACTGAAAATCTAGTAGACCTGTAAAAATAAAATACCATTGTAGGATCTAAGGCATAATGCTCACTTAATCCCAAATGTTTCCACCATTTTTTCACTATGAAACCTTTAGGTAATCCTCAACTTGACCGTATATTCACCATAATCAAGTACAAAGAGCTGATATGTCACCTATATGAAGATGATCCAACCCATAATCAACTAGTGGGTCCCAAGGTTGGGTGAAATAAGAAAGTTATTTTTTAACCATCATCATATTATATTCTAAAATAAGATATTCTTTTTATACATGTTAAATTTATAAGATCACATTATCTATAGGTTAGTTCATTATAAAAGATCATTTATTCTAGTAGAAAGGATAGTTGTCATATGCACATGTTCAAATGTAACTTGATATCACTGACCAACATGCTACCTTGTATCTTATAAAAGGAGCATTGTCAATTGTCAAAAGATAGAGGGAGATCTTAGATCCAAATTACTTTGTAAAATTTGAGTAGTTAATATAAGCAAGGAACTTTTCAAAGATTGTCTAGTATATTCTTGTGTGAAGTGTTATATGGTTTCTCTCTCATTTTCCTAGTTTCACCTTTAGATTTAAATGGTTCTTATGGATTTTTGGTGTGTATATTTTATTTTAGAGTTGTTAACTTATGTTAATTATAAGTTAATTTAAGGTTCCTTATTTTGTTTTGTTTTATTTTCTATGCATTTATCGATGTGCATTAGCTATCTACTTATAAGAGTAAATCCTTAAAGTAAACTTGGTTCTGATTTGCAATATTTCTCACAATCTTTAAAATCTACTTAATGAAGTTGTGATTTGGGCTTAATTTTTTTCATCTTATAAATTTTTTAAGTACATATCTAGATACAATCTGAACTTTGTCATAATGTCTAAAATAAGACTAGCAACATCTTTCTTTTTGCCCTACCCTGTGCTTTGCTTCTTTATTGACCTGATCACCTTTGTTTAATTTCCATTGTATAAATCCATCTTAGGTTAGTTCTTATATTATTTATTGATCATAATTTATTTTTCTTAGCATAGTTACTACATATTTCATATAGATCCACTATTTGGCCATGGTGGCTCCCAACCACCACTTAATATAAATATTGTGAAATATTCCCTTGCTCTACCTTTATTCCACCAATATATAATAGGATTATCACAAACAATAACTCATGCATTTAATTCCTAGAATTCTAAAATGATAAGTTTTCTTAAACACTTTGGGAACCTATGGTACAAATTGAGGATCAACAAATAGGACCCTATAAATCTAAAAAATCTAAATCCATGCCAACCATAGCTATCATTAACAAAGACATGTTGAGCCTAGTATAATGGGATAAAAAACCAAGATAGGGTTCTCCTATCCACTTATTGAAAGGAATTGAGTGAGATAAATCAAATATTTGCATTATAGAGAACATGCAAGATAAATTTATATCTTGAATCCCCTTCGAACAACCCTCCATGGTTTGATCATCATGAGGAAAAGCCTTACTCAAAATAATATTTTGCAAACATTGGTAATTTTTCTAGCTCATTAGCCCTTGCCATAAGGAAGCATGCAACTAGATTTAAAGAGTGTAATCCCTAGTATGTCTATGGGTTTAGACACTAAATGACCAAGCCCCATCACCTAAAAGGAGCAAGGAAAAACACAACCTTACCATGTAAAATAACCAATTAGGGGATCCTCTACCCATGATGTAATCTCTCCCCTCCAAGAAGCTCAAAATTCTAGCCTAAACAAATTTGATTCTTTCATGGGATAAAAGAATATTCTCAATTAACAACATTATCAACCATCTCAAGAAGATTTGGGTCAAAATTCTCCAATCATATAATGCAAAATAACTATTGGGAGCATAGATATCAAAAATCCTTCCATAAAAAAATAATGTTTGGAACCCATTTCCCTCTCCACTCATTCCTGAAGCATTGGGCTTAGCAATACAAGACTCAAGGTTACACCAAACAAATCTCCTTTTTTGGATTGAATTTAGGTCTATATCCAAGTCATCAAAGTCTCCTTCCTCCTAATATTGAGTCCCTAAATTTTCTTACCCCTTATAAATTTTTAAACCTTTCTCTCTACTCCTCTCTCCCACCAGGGTATCTCTATTCTAATACCTTACAATATATTAAAAATGTATGATCCCTTATTTATACCAAAATAAGCCTATTTTAGCTATTTTATTTATGGTGAACCTGAGAGGAATGTAATATCGATGGAAATTAATTTCATTGTACCCTCAAAGACATGATAGTGGGGTATAAACATAGTTTAGCCTCTATAATTAGTGATCTAAAATAGTAGGCTGACTAATCTATAAATGTGAAAGTATATTTGAGAGCCCACATAATCATTCTATCTATTTCTTAGTTCACCATTTTTACCTTGATTTTTATTTGTATTGTATGTATAATGGGATCGATGAGTTAATGTTTCTTTCATATTTTACATAGGATTATACAATTTCTTGTAAAATATTATATTGATTTCTAATATGTTATTCATTACATATGTACATGGTTAATATTAAATAATGTTTAGAGAGTTGCCTTACATCAATCATAATTAAGTTATACTTCATATTGTTATAACATTCAATTTGAATTTTTCCCCATAACTATTAAGTTTTAAAAGTCATGTATGTAACCTTATTTTATTAATAACCCTCAAAATGTCGATGTTATTAATACTCAATGACGTAAAGTTCCTTGTGTTCCTACCCCATCCATTGGGTAAAATGCCTCAATCTAAGGTATTTCAAATCTTATATAAATTAAATATCACTAATGTCAATATTTCATTGTTGGAGCCTTTGCAAATAATGTCAGTATATAAATGTATTTTATATGAGGCATTACATAATACACTTTTACCTAACAATGCTAAAGCTCCTTACATAACTTCTATTATTAACACTATTTTTTGGATAGAGGAAAATATATCTTTTAAAAATTAATATCTTCCCCAAAGCATATTATCGCTTAATATTTAAATTTATATATTAAATTATCTATACAAAATAAGGTTCTCAAAAGAGTACTTATTGATAATGGATCAGGATTGAACATTTGTAGCCTCTCTTTCCTAAATTTACATGGAATAATGAAAAAGGATCTCACCCATTTGGATATGGACATTTGTTACATCCTAATTTCTACCATGATAGAAAACTATTATGGATTTATATCTGGAAACTTTTTACTTAATACTATGGATGTGCAAAATTTAGTATTTTTACATTTAATTAATATAGTTGATATTTGTATGCTCAGCACTATTTAATTTTAGTAAAACAATTAATGATGTTTTAAATATTTTGGTTACATTTAATGTTTGAATTAGTTATTTTTAGCTGATCAGTATGTTTACATAGTTTTTTATGAAAATGACTAATTACATTTTTTTATGATGATGTGGATGTAGGTAGTTATATCCCCTTGTAGAAAAATTAAGATGGAAAACATCATAGGATAGAGGTAATAGATATAAATAGCTCGAGTGGTCAAATATAAAGATAAAAATCATAGATGCACACATAACATTATTGAGTTGTAGTTGTATGTTTGTATTTAATGTTATTATTGATTATTTACTATAAGGTTATTCATGTGTGTGTAGGTTGAGGAATTTGTTTGTGTGTGTGTGTGTGTGTGTGTGTGTGTGTGTGTGTGTGTGTGTGTGTGTGTGTGTGTGTGTGTGTGTGTGTGTGTGTGTGTGTGTGTGTGTGTGAAGGATTTC